>PVJL010009866.1:0-53784 GCA_004026885.1 Lyroderma lyra | reverse complement strand
GAGCGCAGCGCCGAGAGGCGTAGGAGCTGTCAATCCCGTTGTGGACAGGGAGCGGACCAATCAGAGTTTCCACGTCCTCCGTCCTTCACAAACCACCAATAGGAGGCCTTTCGAATCCCTTTATTTTGCGTTCTGGCCCCGCCCCTAAGCTCTTTTCTCGTTTACGAACTGAGAGCGAATTTCCTTGTTTACTGCAACGCAGAGGGTGTGTGAGAGGCGGTGGCTGTCACTCACTACCACCTCCTCCGAGCACCTGACCCCAGAACCGCCCCCTCGGAGGGTGTAACGGCGTCCGTTGCCTTCTTGCAGGCGAGCACGTACTAAACTGTGCTTCTCTGCTGCTGTTGCAATTTTTAGGCAAGAGAAGAAATTCCCAGGCTTTCTGAGCGTGGGACCTACTTTTAATTTCAATAATATGTGGGTCTCCCAATGTTAGCATTTGTATTTTTAGTGTCTGTTACTGATAAACAATTACAGAAATCTACCATGACTACAGTAACTTTTAAATTCATCTGATTCTACTTAACCTAACAGTTTCTTCATAAATTTGAAAAATAGTAGGAAAACAAATTGATAATATTGTTCTCTTTGAAGGGTAGAATTACTAGGAAGTGACACTCTCTATTCCAATATACATTTCTCTGTTTGAAAATACTTCATTCATTTTGTAAGCAAAAACTAAATGTAAATGAAAGTCTAAAGTAGTGTGTGTGTGTGTGTGTGTGTGTGTGTGTGTGTGTCAGATTTATTAATTCTTCTGTCTGTGTTTGAAGCACACATTTGAACCTCAACTCTTTGGCGATTTCAGGACTTCCAGTTCCCACTGATCCCATCAAAGGGTTGGGAGTCATGGACACACCAAAGCAAGACTAGCAGCCTTTGCTGAAGGGTAATACAGGGGGAAAGAGAGTGAGGAGTGGCTAAGGCAATAGGAACCCCAGGGTGCCCACCCCCACCCCCAAATTCCTTTTATTTATTTATTTGCCTAAATTGTGCTCACCCAACCTTTTAATCCAGTAGCAGAAACAACAGATTTGACTTTGACCTTTATATGCCCCTGACCAGTCACTCAGGGAGTTGGAAGGGCCTGAAGAAAAAGCAATGAAATTGGATAATTTCCAAGCAGGCTCTGTCGTGGTTCTGGGCATGCTAGCAATGTTTCCAAGAACTGGTACAGAGTACAAGGTTCCCATTTGAAACTGGCACAATAACAGTTCCCTTCCTTGGCCCTCTCTCCCCCCTGAACCCTTTACTGCACTCCAACACAAAAGAAGGAAGAAAGGGAAGAAAAAATATATATATTTGCACTATTGGGACAGTTTCCTCGATTTGGATCCCCACCCAAATCCATTTATTAGCTTCTGGAGCATTTTCTGCCTGACCTTCTCATCCTGGTTTATTTAGGTTTTAGCTGGAATAGACCTCCTGCAACCAATAAACATAGCTCTCTGGACACGTTTCTATAATTAACTGCTGAAATGCAGCTTGGCTTTCAACTATGTCAACCTACATAGCAGAGCAATTTACAACACAGGACAACATATCAATTGATCTCCCAGCTCCTAAAGTTTACATCCCAGTCCTTCTGAGATTTTATATCCAATCAGATTGTTTTTGTCATTTTTATTGTGAGCTACTGTTTTTGTTTCCCTGGATTGTTTATAGGGCTCTTTTCTTGAAAATTAGTATTACTTTACAAAAGGCTGCCTCCTATGAACTGTGTGTTCTTTTAGGACCCCAAGGGGAAAGAGGGGGAAAGGGCTCAGGAAGAAGGGTAGGAAGAACTAAAGCTGGGCATGAGATCTTATCAATCTGTCTTTTGTTTTGATTTGTTTTTTTAACTGGTGTGATGACTTTGAAAAGGGCGAGAATGGCATTGAAAGTTTGATTCTTTTTGCTCAATCAGAACCAGGAGATAAGTCACAATTTCTTCATATCCTTGCGTCACATATAATAGTTTAATATCTCCCCTCAGAAGCCCTGTACTGACTTATAAATTAGGGGTCTGAAATTTTCCTCAGTATTATGATTTTTTAAAGTAATTATTACTATTTGAAAGTACTTGCAGATATTATGTATTTGCGCAGGCAGTTACTGCCTCTGGCTGACTCTCTATTTGATTGGCTTCCTGATACCTTTGTTTGAAAGGCATTGCAACCTTTCCCTAAGTCTCTGCCCCTTGTGTTTGAAATTGTGTTGCGGTGCATTATAGGCTCTTTACTTCTGCTTCTGGGAAGATGGGATGGGATAGTTTTCTCTATCCCTCCCAAAACCACCTGGAGACTTCCCAGACCCAAAAGGAACACCGAGGTAAGTTCTTGAGTTTTCATTTAGCCTTATGTTTCCATACTGGGTAACACAGAAGCTGAAAACCAACAATGTGAAAATACCAAGAGGCACAGACAAGCATGCCTCAGTAAAAGGCTACTCTCACAAACCAAAGACAAAAAAGAGGTGGCCTCCCAAGACACATAACTTGTAGAAAACAACCACTCTACTGTAGACAAACACAACACAATAAAACCTGGTACCCCACACCCAGCATGCCAGCAAAGGCTGAGTGAGGAGCCGAGATCTGCACACTACCCAGGCTATAATGAGACACCCCAACATCCTAATACCCCAACGCCTCTACTCTTCAATCTGTTGGTGTGATGTCAGAGAAGGCCAAGTAGAGCAGGACTTACAACCCTGCTGCTGGGTGGTAACAAGTACCCTCCGCACCCGTGTCCCCATCCCCAACCAAAGTGTCATTGGAAACTGTGTGGGGATCCTGGACTTCCACCCCTACCTGACAGTGAGGAGATACCCCTGCCCCTCCCTGCTGAGAACGAATCAGAGGAGGAGCCTAATGGGGAGTCCTCAGGAGGCCACTTGGGGAGCAGTAATGAGGCACTCCTACCCCTGCCAACTAGGGTGGTGTCAATGGAAGCCTAATGGGGAACTGAAACTCCCACCCCAGTAATGAGGAGCCCCACGCCCATCAGTGTCAGCAGGACACCTGGACTTCTTTCTAACCCTACTTAGCATTAACAAAGATGGTGCTCCCTTCATGCCCTCCCTTGATAGAGCAATGTCAGAAAGAGACAGCTAAAATAGACACTTAAAATGAGATCTGGAATGTCATAATACCCCAAACGTCCATGTTTTAATAGAAAATCATTCATCATACCGAGAATCAGAAATACCTCTAACTAAATGGGAAAAAAAATATCAATACCAAGGTGACAGAGAAGTTAAAATTATCCAATAAAGATTTTAAACACCCATCAGGAAAATGTCTTAATGAACAAATAGAATATGCTTAAAACAATTGGGGGAAAAGTCTCAGCAAAAAAAGAGAAAGTTTTGGGGTTCCCTGGTGGTGTAGTGGCTAGGCTTTGGCACTCTCAACACCATGGCCTGGGTTCAATTCCCAGCCAGGGAACTACTCTGCCCCCGCCTCAAAAAAAAAAAAAAAAAAAAAAAAAAAAAGAAAGAAAGAAAGAAATAGAAAGTCTCAACAAAGAAACAGAGATACGAGGAAGAAATAAATGGAAATTTTAGAACAGAACAGGTATCTTTTTGAGAAATCTACATCATCTGCCAGTTTTCCATGTACTATTAACCTCGGCTGTAGTGCTTTGGGTCTCCCAACCACATTCTGTAATGGCAGGTGTATCCAGGGGTTCCAACTCTTAAATCTGAAAGAAGGAAAATCAAACAAAAAAATCATTCACATTCAAATCTTACCCCAGTGGGTTCTGCATATTACCTCACATGGTGAGGGTCCCCACGGCCACCCCCAGGTTTAGGGATTCACTAGAAGGACTCAAGACTGAGCATATGGTCATACTTATGGCTGTAATTCATGATAGCAAAAAGACATAATGTCATGAATGTAGTGGAGCTTCCTCGGACATGAGAAATATTCACAGATCTTGGATTCTGCAGGCTCTGGCCACACATTCATTGGCCTGTGTCACTGACTGTCCTCTAGGGCAGCTATGAGCAAAAGAAATACAACGCAAGCCACATGCCATTTTAAATTTCCAATTAGCCACATTTTAAAAGAGTAAAAGAAACAAGTGAAATTGATTTTAATAATATATTTTACTTAGCCCAATATTTAAAATGTTATCATTTCCTCATATAATAAATATTAAAAGTTTCTAATGAGATAGTTTACATTGTTTTTTCATGCTAAATCTTCAACATCTGTGGTTTTATTTTATTTTATTTCTGGGGTCTATTTTATATTTGCAGCATATCTCAATTCAGACCAGCCACATTTCCAGTAGTTAGTAGCCAAATATGGCCGGCCTGTGGCTACTGAATCGGACAGTACAACTCTAGAGAAAGGTCAAAAGGCCACTCAGAATCCAGCTATTGCCACAGCAGTCAGGAAGCTGGAAACCCTGCAATGTCCCCCACCGCTGGGCATTCATTGGCAACAGACTTATGCCTCCAATGTCATTGTCCCAGGGACATATCTGGGCAGGTGTCCTAATACATGCTCAGACTAATTCTTCCAGGGGTTAAGAAGTCAGAGAGCTACTCCCTCCCAGATTATCCATTCAAAAACCTCTGCGGTCTTGCAACCTCACCAGGAGCAGCATAGCTCACCCAGTGACACCAAAAGAAAAGCCTACACCTGTCCCTGCTTGGCAGCACTCTGGGAATACAGTTAGTACGTAGTGTGAGCTGGGAGTAAAGAAGGCCCCTGGTGTAACTCTAGCCAGGTTTACATCCCAGCAGACACGGCCTGGATATAGACCTTTCCGCTGTGCCAGGATGCAAACTGAGAGGGACACTGAGGCCCCTTCGGGAGAGCTGATTTGACTCATTAGGGACTCTAATAGTCCCATATGCAACATAACTTCTTTGATTAGTCAGACAAATACTAAGGATACATTTAGCCAAAAGATAAGTCAGTGGTTCCCAAAGAGCTATTATTTCTTTTCCTGTCCCCTATGCCCGCTAGGGGACAATGTCATGCAACTTAGTTATACACCTTTTTTCCCTGGGACCATCTCAGGGGTGAAGGGGCGATTGATGAAGATAGTTTATGTGTGACCTCTACCTGCTTACACTTGGCACTGGACAGTCTACCATGCCCTTGCAAAATGCACCTGCTACCATGCACCTGCAAAATGTGGGAACAGCACAGACCACCAAGTAGGTTCCTCTTCTACAGAACTCTTTGGGGTGGGGGGCTATACTTGTCACCCCTCCATGATGCATTTCAAATCCAGGTCTTCTTACCATCACTATGGAATTCATGGCCAAGAATCCATAAACAGAGTACTAGAATATTTCAGATTTAAGCCATCATCTTAAGAGGGTGGTTGCCATTAATAGAAGCACCCTTTACACTATGGAATTCTTCTACAAATCAATTCAACCAGCATTTAAAATACCTACTACAGTTATGGGTTTCACTGTAAATAATTCTTTATCACTCACTTCAATCACCATGCCCAGCAACCTACCTGGAAGAATTCCGTGCAGTTCAGGAGATCCTTCAGGCCTTTTGAGCCCAAAAGACTGGACTCGGAAGTGTGAAATATAGCCAGATAATCATCATTTTGCAGATGGTGCCCATGAAATTTTCAACTTTACTTGCATTATGCATCCTTCAGGAATATCACCTTTGCTGGGCCTGCTATGAAAAACAATTAAGACACAGTGTTCAGAATTGCTGTTCCTGCTCTTGAGTACCAATGTTTACTCTGTATTGGACTAGGAGAGACATAGAGTGTCCATGGAAATTTAACTTGCTCCTGTTTTTACAAGGAAAGATTCTATTGCTTATTTATGGAGCTTTTTATGGAGAGGGGAGGGGTGTCTTTCTATAACCTTTACATTTGTTTCTTTGTTTTTTTTTTTGTTTTTTTTTTTAATTCATTTTTATTGTTAGACTTATTGGGGTGACATCTGTTAGCAAGGATTACATAGGTTTCAGGCATACAATCCTACAGTGCATTGTCAACTTGATGTATAATAAGTTCACCACCTAATGTGACTTCTCTTTCCATCACCTTATACATTTGTTTCTTTGTAGTCAATCATGAATAAGGAAAATTAAACCTAATGAATTCCACTTTGGAATTTATAATCATGGTACATTCATCATAACAATCGTCATTCTATATTTCCTCCAAGCCTGACATTCTTGAAAAAGATAGTTGTATTTTCTCAATGACTGTATTCTAAATAATAGGATAACCTAACAAATGATCTGTTCTGTATCAAATAGGAGAGCATCTTATAAATTATAATTTTTCAAAGGACACATCATGATCATTATTACCAGGCTTTCCTCTGTTTGTTACTGCAAAAGAGATTATTATTTAGATTTTGTTGACTTAATTTTAAGAACTAGGATAATCTTATAAAGGCAACATTGAAACAGCCTTTAAGATAGCATTGAGATGTTCATTGCAGCACTATTCACAGTGGCCAAGTCATGGAAACAGCCAAAGTGTCCTTTGATATAAAGAAGCTGTGGTACATGTACACAATGGAATATTTCTCAGCCATAAGAAAAGATGAAACAGGGTCATTTATACAACATGGATGGACCTTGAGACTATCATGCAAAGTAAAATAAGCCAGTCAGAAAAAAACCAAGAACCATATAATTTCACTCACATGGAACACAAAGCTGAAAGCAACAAAGAAGCAGAAACTCATGGACACAGTCAATCGTTTTGTGGTTAGTGGTGATCTCCGAGGGTATGAGGGGAGGGTGAGTGGGGAAGAAGGGACAGGGTCTCAAGTATATGGTGATAGAAAGAGAGCTGACTCAGGATGATGAACACATAACATACAGATGATATATTATAGAAGTGTACACCTGGAACCTGTGTAATTTTTACTAATCAGTGTCACCCCAATAAATTTAACAATAAAAAAATAAGGAATTAATTTTTTTAAAAAAACGGTAGCACTGAGGAAGATCAGGGTGAGAGTAATGGTCATTGTTGGCTGCCCGCAAGGCACCCATTTCCATTTCCCTCTCTCCCCTTCCTAATAGCGCCCTAATTCAGGTACAGGTATGACTCTTCTCCTGTACATCAGGGGAAACTGTCACACCCAGCTCCGGAGGAAGGCGGGTTCGAATTCAGGTAATGCCATCTCCCTTGAAACACGAAGCTGCTCTGCACATGGCATTCCTCTGGCCCCAGGGACTGGTTCAGGAACAACATGGAAACCAGTTTGTGCTGATAAGAAATGAGAAGAGACGTGCAGAGGCTTCTGAGAAAGAGTTTTCCTTGTTCTTACAAGAGAATCACAGGAAGAAACGCCCTGTCTTTCTCTGGACATTGAGGAAAGCAGATTTGTGAGGGCAGCAATTTGCCATGGGAAAAGCCAGCATGAGGATGAATCCCACAAACAGGAATACCAGTCCCAGCGAGCGGAACTAGGCTGAACCCTGCTCTGGAATTCTATAATGTGGACCAGTGCCTTCCCAGTTCCAGGAGCCAATAAAAACTAAGTGGAGTCTGGTTTTCTGCTACTTTCGGGCAAAAGTATCCTAATTGAAAAGGTGAATTCGTTGTAATTTTATTTCACTTTTAAAAGATTTTAAAGCTTAAAAATTTATAAGCATATGGTAAAATTCAAGCAGTATAAAAGAACAAAGTAAATGTTCATCTCACTTCAGACATAATTCACCTCTCCAGAGTCAACCAGAGTAAGTTTCACACGTGTGTATTCTTGTTTCTACTCAAATAGAAGCACAATGTCCACACTGTTTTACGTCTTGCTTTTTGTACTTTGTATATCTTGAAGAGCATTTCAGATCATACACACAGACTTATCTCATTCTTTTTAAATGCTGCACAGGGTTCTATTGTATGAATATATCAATTTATTTAATCAATTTATTTAATCAATTGTAAATTTTATGCCACTATAAATAACGATGAGATGGTCATCTTTAAATTTACATATTTGAACAAAGATGTGAGGATAAATCTGAGGATAAATCTCTAGAAATAGTATAGTCGAATTAAAAAGTGTATACCTTTTATATTTTTAATGGTTACTTCCAAAATGGATAGAACCTCTTTAGAAGGGATTTTGGCAATAGCTATTAAAATATAAAATGCATATGCTTTTTTGAATTATAGTCAAATAGATTGTTTTTCCTTATACTCTGCCAGTTGCTCAAAATTACACTGTATTTTAGATTGAAGAATATTTGGACCACAACTTTCTTTCAGATTTTTTGCCCCCTGGAATTTCTAATTACTGTTTTTTGTCCCCTAAGAAAAGTAGCATGAAATTCTTTACCATCCCCAAATATCCTCCAATCCCTGATGTATTTTATCGATAGCGTGGAATCTGTTCCTTATTTCAGACATTCTTTTGGGTCCCCACTAAATTCTTGTCCTAATTTGGAAAGCCTTAGCTCTCGGCCTGCAGCACTCAGTCATTTGGGATTTCTGCTCATTGAATGCTAGGTTAGTTCCATGTTCTCTGTAGTACAGATCATTTCCTGTCTGATTGTCTTTCCTCTTGCTCTTTCCCAAGCACATGGAGTAACTTCCTAACAAAGGGAGTTTCTGAGTCTTTGAATACCCTTATCTTGTTCTGTTATTTACTTGACAGTTGGACTCCAAGTTTCCAACCCCCAGAGCAGCTCTGAAGGTTCCCTGGACAGATTCCCTCCTCCTGCCCCTGCAGCCCTCCTGATTGTGTCTGGGTTGTGGCTTACTTCCCCTCTGTTTAATCCATCACATAGTTCCATCTCTTTTCTCACTTCCACAAATGGGCGGGGGGGGGGGGGGGGCGATATCTTCATCTGTTGGTGATTCTCATCCTATTCTTTTCATTCCTGTGATTTTATTTCCTTTTTTGAGTTGTGATCCTTTACTTTCATTTTTATTGCATCCAGATCACACACATGTGTACAGCTTGTCATCCAAGTGGGAAGCCTCTCCCCAGTCATTATTTTTTTTTAGAGTCTCAAAATAATTGCGTTGGTTGTCATCATACATAAGAATTTACCTCCCTACTTTCTCTACAAAAAAGTAGCTCATGGTGAGATCTAATCTCTTACATAATTACATAAAATTGAGCTCTATGGGTAGAAATAAAATGTCACCTTCCAGAAATATCAGGCACTTAGCACTTCAGGATGGTTTTAGAGTCTCACCGTAGACGTTACAGGAATTCCATTGTCTACATACCATCGAAGTTTAAGGAAACAACGAGCTGGGTATTCCTGTGAAGGACTGGTAGCAGCATGAACTTTTTGTAGCATTGATGGAGTGTGACTCAGAATGGAGTCATACTAGTCTGGAAGTAAGTGAGTGTGAGTGAAATGAAACAATGCATTATTCATGTTTTGTTATTATTAGCAATTCATTATAAACGTATAACCTATAAGCAATGGGGGACTAGTAAATTGTTAAAGACCAACTTTACAGGGAAAAAAAGTGTGTATATATATGTTTAGTATACATTTTTCTAGTATAAAGGATGTTACATGCAATTTACAAGTAGCATACAATTTACAAATAATGCTAAAAATATATAATCCTTTTATTGTAACTTCCATATACCCAGGGGATTTGGATAGAATGCTTTGTTGACTTTTTTGCCGAACTTTTGTATCTGTAGCCAACATATGGTTGGAATCAAACTATGCTTTGACAAATGGGGTTGCATCCCAATCTAACTCTTTTCCTAATATATCTATTGTCATTAAATCTGACAGATGTAGTCAATTTTTCATGGCAGCTTTGCTTAACAACCAGCTTGCAAAACTCCTGAAAATTTAACCATCAGCTCTTGCAAACTGGCACAAGCCAACTCCAGTACACCACCACCTATAAATTCCACTTCTACCTAGGGCTCAAAGTGAGATCCATCTATTTTTGTTATCCAAATAATACTCCTCTGATACCAGGAAAGCGTCTTTCTTCTCTGTAATCCCCTCTCTCTAACCAACGTCCATCTCCTACCATAAGAAACCCATATAGCCTGGGGACTGGGCAGTTAGCCCTACTTAGTCACTTCTAGAAATTCAGCTGGTCAACCCAGGGTACTATGTTGGGCTAGGGCTAGGCTGTTGCTGGCATCACAGCCACATGGTGGCGCAATTGAAACACAAGTTTTGCAGTTGCCTCAGTACCCCCTCCACATACTCCCCCTACTCTGCCTCTACCACCCCTAGCTGCCCCCAGTTATGCAGAGCTTTACAGTAAATCAGCGTATTTTTCCTCTTAAAAATTTAACATCCCTCTCCCCACTTCACACACAGTTCCTTTCAGTTCAGTAAATAGATCAATGTAAACAAGCCCATGGGCATTTTCTATGCCTAAAAGTCATATAACAGGACTTTCCTGTTGCATCTGTCCTGGCAACTTCTACTTGATGGTCTCTAGCTTTTAGACCTGGTCATGTGGGGGCCTCCCTGCATCACAGGTAAATCTTTGAATACCAGCCCAGGACCTGCAGAAGCATAAGCCCTTTCTATAATTTAATGTGTCCTTAATTATTTGTTACCTATCGTTCCCTGTCCACTGTATCCACATAACCTGTTAGGTTATGTTCCACATTAGACCCCAAGGGAAGCACTCCATTCTTTTATCATCTTCCATTAGAAATCCAGCAAAATTCAATAGTTTTGTGTTTGAGCAACTTCATTTAAATACTCTCAATTTCCTATAAATATCTCAGGAAGGACTCTAATTGGCTCAGCTTGAGTCATGTGCCTAACTTTAGGCCAATGTATGTCAAGAAGATGGGATAGTATGACTGACTAGACCTATCCTATGTCACATGCTAACTTCTATCTTGAGGGAGTATGAGTGGCAACTCAGAATTGCAACAAGTGAGGGAAGTGAAATCTCTGAAGGAAGTGGGGAAATGTTATGTGGAGATGAAAAGACAAATGCTGAAAGAACAAAGGCAACAGATATCCACTACTGGTAGAGATTTGACTCTTCCTCGTTGTTACCTCTCTCTTCTTGGATGCTTTTACAATTCCTGGAGAACAACAGGGAGAAAAATTATGCTTTGTGGGAAAGAACTATAAAATGAAAACATATTTAACATCAAATAATGCTGAAGGATGTCCTTTGAAGCATTCCTTTGAAATATTAGCTTATCTGTTATGAAGGTTAGATTTTTGTACAATTAGTACAAAAGGAAGGCACAATTTTTTGCACGCTTTCAAACCCTCCGACACATGGTATTACTTTAAGTTTTCATTAAATATATCATAACTTAGGCCCTTCAGTGGAAACATTAAATCAGAAGATGCCTCATGCTACTGAGGCAAAAAATGCAAAATAAATTCACTGCTATTTACTCACCCCGTTATTCTAGATTTATAATATTGTGTCTTACAGGCATTTTCATCCCAAAAAATTCTGGATCTAAATATGATAATTAGGCCTTGGAATGTGAGCTATTTCAGTCAAGGGAAACACTAATAAAGTTGTTCCCTTTGTCCTACTGAGTTTCTGGAATGCCTGTTGCTATTTGAGCATCTCACCACTGGACGGCTATCTTGTATCCTCTATCTTTGTAGCACATGCACCTCTCTTCTAAAAAGGGTTCAGAACGGCAGGCTTCAAACAGGGTACTCATAATCCTAGGGTACATGAAGACTTTCTAAGAACAAATGGTATTTGGATAGTTTGAATACAATCTATTTCCAGATTCTCAGGTTCCACATGGCCCTTTCCTGAGAGACCTCATACCCAGTCCTGCCAGTACCTCCCTCTTCTGGGTCACTCTCCTCCCACCTCACAGAAGAGAGACTTAACCTCTCTCCCAACCTGATTCTTATCTTGGTGCCTTGCTCCGGGCTGTAAAAATCTTGGAGGCAATTCATAAAGGGATGATAACCATGCACTGCCTCTGAGGAAGCCTCCTTTCATTCCCCACCCAAAAATGAAGGAAGGACAGCCTCAGTAAAAAGTATTCAAGTCTTTTACTTAGGCAGCCAACTCTTGGCAAGTCTCTGTGCCTTCTCTCTATTATCTGTTTCTCTCGGGTGGAATTAGGATTCAGACATATATTATCCCAATCATCTAAATTTTAAAATGGTACATGTTCAGCTTGATTTAGCTGATTGGTTTGTCAATGGGATTGGTTTCACAATGCTCACACGGTGGACTTACTCCATAAACTGAATGAGCTAAAACTACAGCTCCAAGAATTTTATAAAAACAAAGTTAAAGCATATAGTCAAATTACAATATGCCAGGAAGTACATTCTTTGCAATGAATTAAAGTTAAAACATTTTTTTAAATTTATTATTTTTATTATTATTATTATTATTATTATTATTATTATTATTATTTGGTTGGTTCCCTGGCCAGGAATCGAACCCATGCTGCGGCAGTGAGAACTCCAAAGCCTAGCTGCTACGCCACCAGGGAACCCCCTAAAACATTTTTAGATAGCAATGCAAAAATGTTCAAGGGACCCTATGTTTTTCAAAATTCTTTCAGGATTACATATGCAAAGAATTTTGAAGATCCCTGGTCTAAAGAACCAGGAAAACCACCTCCAGCAATTTAAACTCTTCATTAGGAAAACATAATTGTATAACTTACAGCTATAATTAACTATGAAAAGTGTCCCATTTAAAAAAAGGATGTAAAGAACATTAACATCATAATAAAAACTCAAACATAACTAAGCTAACCTTTTTCTTATGTTAACTTTTTTTTATTTTACTCTTGAGTCTAATCAAAAGTGGGTTTCTCCCTGTTAAATATAGAGTTTGGCCAGAGGACATGCAAAAGCTTTCCGTCCCACCATCTTTCAGCCTGTTTGTTTATGCTGATGGAAAATGGCTGGTGTTTGCACTCTATTTTTCCCATATTTAAGTCTATTAAGCCTATATTTGAACCCCTACAAGACCATAACTTTTTGATGACACTTCTCCTGGTGGTGGTTCCTCCCCTCCCCTAAATATCAAGAAGAAAATAGCAAAATTTCCAGACTCTGATAGATCCCATGACTGTTTCTACCCTATGAAAAAGAAAATTGCAAAAGCACTGCTAACTTTGATCTCCCCTCTTCCACCGCTGCTGCTTTAGATACCTTGGGGGTCACAGAACACAATGCAATGCAAAATTAACTACTGAGGTTTGCTTCTATTAAAGTGCCAGACGGCTTTGCTTTACTGACCCAGAGCCAAACTGGTTTTCCTACTACCAGAATTTTCCTCCCTGTTTCTAATAACTGAAAAATGTTGAAACATATAAAGACATTGTAAACACTTAGCAGCCCAGTTTTCTCCACAAACCTAACTTCTTACCCATTAATTAGCTGCCAACTGAGAGCGAAATTTAGCCAGGGATACAGAGCCACCCCGCCTTTGAGAGCAAGAGGGAGTGAGGAGAAGTGACTACAAGGGCAACGGGCTGTTTGGAGAGAGTGTGCCAGGGGCAAACTTCAGTTGCACAAGCTTGCCTCTGGCCAGGCCAGTCCTTGAGGACAAGGCCCTCTTTAATCACCACATTTAGCCTGACCTAACCTTGGTTTGAGAAGAAATAATAATCTCTTGATACACATTTGGAGCAGCGGGTTCATTTTCGTTTCATTTTTCTGTGTTTAATTCTTATTTTTCCATCTACATTGTAAACATAAAGTTATTTTCTATCTGCATTGTTACTTAAAACAACAAATTTGCCCAACTATACCTTTGACAAAAACCTAGCTTTCAGAAAAAAAGTCTAGCTATAAAATTTGAGGGGTTGTTTTCACAAGATTTACCTTATTATGGCTGTTTCATCTATATTTTGTGTTTGCATCCTGTAAAGATTTTTCCATCCACTTATTTGGAGAGTAAAAATGCCATCTTTTTTTTTTTTTTTCAAGAAAAGAATCCCCGAAAGGTAATTACATGTTTCCTGTGGTGATAGAAACATTTTCTAGTCTCGTCAGCAGAGACTTCAGAGCAGAGTCAGTGCACGATAAATCATTGTTTATAATGATAAAGTCATAAATAAGCAAAATTGAGAAGATGTAGATTCATTATCAATAGATGATGAAATGGTGAACTCGTTATCGAGAAGAAACAACATAATTATTCATGTAATATATTTTTAAATGGTAAGAGGACCGTTGCTTTGTAGAGTAACTCTTTGCCAGCTCAGATTAAATGAAGATTTAAGTTCAGCTAAGTGCATGCACATGCACTTGAGAATAGACAGAATCTTCTTTTAAACTGTCTCATCCTAATAAGGACACTGAGGTCACTGAAGAATTCACTGAGACTGTCTATACACAAGGCCCCACATCGGTCAGTTTTGAGACTGTGCCTTACAAATCTGTTTCCAGTATCATGCAGGAATAACCTTAATTTAAAAATATCACCATAGTCTACTTCAAGTCCCTCAATTCCTCAGCAAGTGCTGCTATACTGAAAGCTGCTGAGAGTTTTCCCAGCCTTCTGAGGTGAAACTAACATATTAAATGACGTGCTGGCTTACTCCTTCAAGCTACCAAGTCTAGTTTCCCTCTAAAGATTGCATACCAGGGGACTGACTAGAACATGAGATGAAATGTGGAATAAGGAAGCAGAGGCAAGGAGAAAACATGAGGGTGGGGAATGTATCTTGTTTGGACACACAAATGCAAAGCGTTTCCTTAGATGAACTTCTTTCTGATCAAGAGTGAATTCACTCAGAAGCAACAGCCATCTCACACAAACCACCTCCTGCCTCTAACGGCATAAAAGTCATGTTGAGTCAATTATATTTAAAAGACATCTCCAAGCTCCAACATGAATTGGGTAAACTGGGATATAAAATGATATGTATCTCTCTGTATGTGTAGAGGAAGAAGAAAAATGATCAGTTAAATTTATATCTTTTGACTTGCGGACAAGTTCATGATACAGTAAGTGAAAATAGTAAGCTGTGCAGTAATGTGTATAGTAGGATTCTATTTCATGGAAAACAAACCCACGTTTCAATCAATCTCTTTCTCTTTCTCTTCTTTTCCATGTCTGTGTGTCTATGTGATGAACAAATTAGGTATGTTTGATTATACTACATAATCTGTGAAAGGGACATGTCAATCTTCTAAAATGTTTACCTTAGATGACAGGGATGGACTAGAGAGATGAAATTGGTTTTCTTTCTATATAACTTGGTATTGCTTCAGTTATTACAACCAGCCTTTATTAATTTTATAATTCGTAAAACCCCAAATTAAGCGAACTGCACAGTATTACATGAGGCTGAGTTTTACACAGTTTCTAGATTTAATGGTAAATTTCATACCCATTCAGGATTCATTTGTAAATTTTCTAAGTTTCATTGAATTAAAAAAGTAATCAATATTCATTTTATGAAGATTGAAAAGTACAAAGAATCACATACACACAAAGAAAATAAATATCATCATTGATTGTAGTCCCTAGAAATAAATCCCTAGAGATAGACACTATGAATGACCATTTTGGTGTATTTATTGCTGGCTTTTTTTTTTCTATGTGTATTTTTTAAAAACCCCAAAACAAAAATGTCACATACTGTGTATAACCCACTCTTTTTTAACCTAACAGAAGTAAGTTTTGCAAATAATCAAATATCCTTCTTAAGGAGTGATTCAGTTGCACACTATGTACTGTAAGTGAAATGCGATTGAGAATTAGATTTGGCCAAAATGAAATAACAGTGGTTTAAACACAGAAATAAGCAGTTCACATATGGTGTGTTGGTTCCGCAAAGTCAAGGTTGGCTACATAATTGTGGGGCCTTTTGTTTAAAAAGTAGGGGAAAGGTCCATTAAAAGTACTAACATACAGATCCTTTTGAGGTCTCTCTCTTAACTTGCCATGGTGTTTTTTGTTTTCTACTCAATGTCATCATCTTGAGGTAACAGAAGGATACAAATTTTAATTAATTGCAAGAATTTTACCCTTCATCTTTATACCAATGCCAGTTTTAAATGCCCATATAAGAACATTTAACTTTTATACAGAATCTCTGAAATCACCTAATTTGTATTTCATAGCACATATATGCATCTGTACTTTATTCTTACCAAAACAGTAACAATGTTACACAGAATGGAATCGACTGTTTTTATTTCACTTCTAAAAACACATACCTTCTACCAACACTTTCTACCATCAGCTTCCTGATGAGTGAGGACTGAAAGGAAAAGGAACTATGGACTGTCTTTCTTTCCTTTTCCTCCTACGTCACCATTTTCAGAATAAGTTGTTGACTACCACAGGGAAGTAACGTGAGTAAGAAATGATACAACAGTGTTCCTTGACTGTGATGTTTCTAGGAGTGCCATTGCCTTCTTTCTGCAGAGCTAGTTCTGGTTCAAATGGAAAGTGTGACCTCCCAGGGGGGTCAGGAACCCAGCTTGATCACTTTTAGATGGAACACACTTCCCTTGTCCTTGCATTGAGTCTTACTGAGCTCTAGAATTCTGAGCTCCTGGGGCTACATGCAAATGGAGCAACAAGGAACAGTAAACAAGCATGTTGCCTGTACCTCTCTTCTCACACACGTGCTCTGATGTTCTATTCGACTGCAGTTACAAACACAACTTCAAAGGCAAAATTAAGCATTTCGAAATAGCAACAATGGAGAATTAGCTAAGCATAGGGCCCTTTTGAGCAAGGGTCCTTGGGCAGCTACACAGCTTCATGCATGTAAACAGAAAGGAGCTCTGTAATAAATCTGACAAGTTCAGTGACCAAAAGTCATCTCACAGGGTAAACTGATCATAAATTCCTCTCTGGGCAGGTCATGGTGGGTGGGACGCCCCAGTTTATCTTTGCCTTAACCAAGCTCCGCCCATTGTTCCCACGCGGTGGCATCCATCCCCCTGGGGGCATGTGCTGGGCTGTTCAGGGGTTCATGAAAAACTAATCAAGAATGGCGAAAATTCAAGTAAAGTAAAAAACAAAAACGAAAAAACATTTTCATTATGGAACAATAAATGTTTGGTCATTTTTCTTTCCTAAATTATTACTTCATTTCCACTATTTTACATTAAGATAGGCACTGAACAAAGTGTCAGACTTTAAAAACAGCTGTATTAAAAACAAGGGGTACAAGGGGTACACAAGTAGGAAAAGTTGGGAACCACTGGTCTATGTTAACATACCTTTGAACTGCCAGAGAAATCCTCTTTGTCAGACCCCTCAGTGGCACAACCACCCTGAAGGGAGCACATGACCTCCTTAACTGTCCTGGAATCCAATCCCCACCTTGCTTTCTCCCACCTTCATGCGAATCTCCCTTACTCTCCTGCCTTAATTCCAAAAGTATAAAAGGAACTGCAAAGCTATCATTCTCCAGAGCATTTGAGATTTTGCTTCCCAGCATGTCCTCAGTTTGGCTCAAATTAACTCTTATAAAAACTTTCTGGGGATTGGGATGTTCTTACGTCAACATGCCCATGCCACCCTGAATGAAATCAGGAAGTTACTAAGAAGTAAAGGTTACTTGACATGGATAGGCCTGTCTGCCACAGCAACTTAAAGATAGAATTTGTTTAATCAAAACTTAATTTATATATGTGGGTTGTTTCTGATTTGTTTTACCCTTATCAATATAATTTACAAACTTTGAAGTTATACTTACTCTAAGTTTTTAAAAACTTACTCTAAACAGCTAGCACGTTTTTTTTGGAAAGATTTTCTATTTATTGAGACAAATTAAACAATATGTGCTTGACTAAAGTTGCAGTGATAACAACTGTATTACTGTATTTTTTTTGTTGTTTTTTAATGAAAAAGCAGGCAATTAACATTTATATTGGTATTTAGTCCTGACATAAACACTATTGGGTCAAGGAATAGATGGCTAAAGATAAACACTTTAAATTATGTACCTGAGTCAATCCACTGTCAATATTGAGATGTATTTTATCATCTTGTATTATCTATTGCTAATATTGAATATCAGAATGACTTCTATAATCTCATTTTTAATGTTATCTAATTTCTAATATTGAGTGTCCAGATGCACTGTGTCATCTTGAATTAATATTATCTATTTGAAGCATGTCAGAACACAGAACCAAAGTGAAAACTAGCTATTGCTTATTTTTGCATTAGCTTTTATATAGCATATAACCAAGCTGTTCTTTAGTTGGTGAAAACTAGTTCTCTGTTCAGTGTTAGTAACTCAAAACTAAAATAACTTGAATATTCTTAGCTCATTTGTTTGTCACATCTTTGCCAAGCTTATCATATTATTTCTATAAGAAATATAAAAAAGATTTTACTAGTCTCTAAAACACTTTTATCTTGGAGGCTATTAAAATAAAGAATTTACTTATGCTAACTATTTTTTAGTCAATTTTTAAATGATGAGAACTTGTAATTTATTAAACAGAAAGAACAGTTATCTGCATATTCAGATTCTAATGTGAAGTTTTTTTGTATGAATTTGGGTACAATTAGATTTCAGAAGTGGAACTGTTAATTCTGAGTATTATGAGCAAACTATTATTTATAGAGTATAGTTCTACATACTCTAACATTTTGTCCTTCACATATAAATATCTGGGTACACGCACCATCTGAGTGTATAAAATTAAACTACCTGAACACCTTTAAAAAATTAGAGTAAAACGTAAAAATGTCTATAAAAAGAAATTCATTAGAGATTTCAAAATATCCGTAAGTGCTAAATAAGGTTTCCAGAAATCAGTGATTATGCTGAAACGTGTCACAAGGGGAACTGTTAACAAGTGTTACTTTGCCAATGGTAGGAAGATTGCCAACCTTTAATTGGCTTTAAAGTTGGTGTTCTATCAATGGTGTATTGTAAAAGGCAATAATGCCCACATTTATGATTTAAGCCTGAAATTGGAACTCTAGATTTGACTAAATGTGGCACTATGCACTAGTCTTTCTAATTAAAAATATTCAAATGCCCCCCTTTTACATTTGGTTAGGATGTTTATTATCATGATTTTATTAAAAACAACAAAACAGAAGATGTTTGTCTAAAATTTACAATATACAATGGCCAGTTGAGCCCCCACCCCCACTCCCTGCTTTGCTATGCATTAACTCATTTGTTCTAATGGGAATAATGAGTATAGTTCTGAAATAGGCTCCTGGGAAGATGGAATTCTACTCAATGAAATGAAAATCTGGCATGGTATATTCTTTGGATTTTGTAAGGGAGGGTGTCCTCACTAATAAATGCAAATGAGAGATCACACTATCTTTAATATGCAGAGTAAACAATGCTCTTTCCATTGGCTTCTAGATTTCTAACTGTGAATTCCTAACTTGCTACTACCAACCCCAATCCTAGGGCAACGGAAGAGAACTCACAAATAACAATACAAATAAACAAATATGAGTAAACTTCCAGTCAAATTTTAATAGGGGAAACCCCAACAGAAAGGTCACGTTCAATATGTGTGAAGATTCAGAGAATGAGTAAAAGCCCCAGTACGGATTACTGAGGGGACTCTCAGTGTTTAGTGTTTAGTATTCAGTATTCAGCTTATTAACCCGGCAGCTTTGTCCTGCTGATTTGAATAGCTTTGTGGACTGGGGACAGTTTACAACTCTTCTGACACTGGCAGGCTTCCCATTCATCAAACTGCCTGTCTATACCAGCCATGGGTTTTCCACCCGCTCCTCTTCCTCTACTTCATGTAACATTGCACACTCCACATTTTAGCTCACTGGCCATAAGAAATTGGCAAGGCACATGCAGTGACCATGCTACAAGCTGCTTGTGGTAGACACTGTAGAGAGTCTTTTCAAGGTCACACCAACTCTCCCGTCTTCCTTGTTGGCAGGGCTATCTCCCACAGTAGAGACAACCACCCCCCCCCCCAAAAAAAGCAAGTACTCACATTCTCAGCCTCCCTGGGGACCCCAGCTCTGGCCTGTGATAGAAGAGGAAGTCTGCTGGGAATTTCTGGGAAAGAAGAAAAGAAAGAAAAGTTTCTCCTCATCCCCCAATCTCTGCCTTGTGGGTTTGGATGTGATGGTGTGAAGATGTGACGCTCGGAGCCCAGGAGGCCATCTTGTGACAATGAGGGTAAAGACCAAAAAATTGCAAAAAAGTCAGTGAAGGGAAAACAGAGTTTGTCACTCCAAAGTAAACCTCTTTGGGATATTGATTATTTTAGACTGGTTAATTTTAACAAACTGCGACAGGGGAGAAGCGCTGAAAACCAATGCAAGTCACCGATTGTAAAGTACATTTGCATTTGTAAGGGAAATCTCCATCTGTAAGAATGTTTCCCTCACTTTACCATCCATGCCTGCCTTCATTGTCAATGGAGAAGACAGGAACTTAAATCTGCACAACAATCTTATCCTTGTCTGCTGTGCTTTTCCTGTTCACCTGTAACTGACTGTTCACTCCCAACATCTTCTTTCATGTTTAGCTGGAGGTGGTATTTAGCTGGAGATGGCTTCTTCCATTTGAATTCCTCAGTCTTCCTGGGTCTCTCGCACATATACAGGAAGTATACATGTCATTAAACTTTAAAATGTTTTTCTCCTGCTAATTTGTCTCATGAGAATTTATTAGTCCTGCCAGAAGAACTTGAAGCGTAGAGGAAAAATTTTCCTCCCTACCATCAGCTTAGAGCTTTCTAAACTTGTTTTATGATAAAAGAGTTATTTTTAAAGTCATTTTTAATTTATATTTTTACTTCCACCCAAAAGCGTCTTAACTAATATTTACTCTTAACATTATAGTTTGCTAAAATGTGTCGCGCTGAACATACTGATGGTTCAAGTTGCTTTTCACATAGTTCATGGCATCGACTTGGTTATATGATACCTCAATCCACTTTCTTGGATGCTGTTGCTACCAGAAAATGGGGTGTTCTCGGTGACAGGATGTCCAGGTTCTTGCTATCTCGAGCAAAGAATTGGATGAGACACACAAAAGTATAGAGGTGAAACAAACAGTTTGTTAAAGAGAAAGTACACTCCAAAGAGGTAGGAGCAGAAGCAGGCTCGAGCAAGGAAAGTAGCTCAAGAGCCCCAGTGAACGAGAGGCTGTGGTACTTTTATTTTCTTCTATGTCTTCAGGGGAGACACCTCTGGGCATGGAGTCTCTTGATTGACAAGGGGTCTATTACACAACACCTTTTTTTTTTTTTTTTTTTTTTTTTTTTTTTTTTTTTTTTGCTTTTTTTGTATGTGGATAGTTCCCTGGCCGGGAATCGAACCCAGGCCGCAGCACTGACAGTACCAGCACCGAAGCCTTAAGCCACTACACCACCAGGGAACTCCCGGAAATTATTCTTTACCCTTTAAGTTCTTCTGACAATGGAGATGTCCCGTACAAACGTAAATGTCCTTTACAAAAGGGCACTTCTATCTGGTTTCCAGAGCTTTTCCCCTTTTGTTAAAATTTGTTAAAATTAACCCGCCTAAAACAATTACTGTCTCAAAATGGCATGTCTTGGGGTGGCAAACTCTGTTCCCCTTCACTGTAAAGTTAAGGTTAGTTCAAAATTAAAAAGTTTATTAAAAACATTTACTAGCGTTATGCCCTGTTCTTTCAGTCTGTTCCATGTGCTAGTGACCACAGTCAAAGATCAGACTACTCTTGTTTGTGTTGGAACCATCAGGTCGACATTCCAGACAGGAAGCAGGAAGGGGGTGGTTGGACCAGAGCTTATTCACATGGCTAGAAAATTGTGCTCTTTCAGCTGGGCACACTGGTGCCTGAAAAAGAAAAAAAGAGAATTCTTTTCCTAGGGAAGAAGGTAAAAATGGATATTAGTAGGCAACTAGCAGCCTGCCACAGACCTCCAACACAACTCCCCGTGGCAATGAAAGTGGTGTTGAAGTCAGGACAGTTGTTCCTCTAGGGAGCAAAAGCATGAAATCCGTGGTTTATGTAAAACCTGGGTTTGTACTACCTCTGCTACATAACAGCTGCATAGCCTCAGGCACACTGCTCTCTGAGCCTTAATTTTCTCTGGAATAAATGCTGAGAATAAAATGTGCTTGGCAAGGTTACTGTGAAGATTAAATGAGATAATAAGTGGGAGGGGTTTTTTTGTTTTTTTTTTTTTTTGTTTGTTTGTTTTGTCATTTATCTACTGAACAGAGATTTTAAAAGAGGAGATACAAGGCTGGAGCTGCACTTCGAAGAACTTCTCAGGACCCGCAGACTTCACTTTGAAAACGAAAGCTGGTTGATTCTCACAGATCTGAGAACGAGCTCCAATGGGCTACTTTCCTTTGGGGAAGTCTCAGAGCCCTTTTTCTGCCATCGTGGTCACATTCTCTGTGATGATTAATTTTGTGTCATCTTGGCTGGACCATGGTGCTCAGATATATGGTCAAACATAATCCTGGATGTTTCTGTTGAGGGTGTTTTGGGATGAGATTAAATTGAAATCAATATAAAGAGATTGCTCTCCATAATGTCAGTGGGCCTCATCTAATCAGTTGAAGGCCTGAATAGAATTAAAAACTGAGCAAGAGAAAATTCTGGCAGCTTAAGGCCTTTGGACTTGACCTGCAACATTGGCTCTTTCCTGGGCATTCAGCTTGATGACCTTTGTATTTGAATTGCAGATTTTGGACTTGCCATACTCAAAATTGCTTGAGCCGATTCCTTGACTCTCTCTCCTGTCTCTGTCTCTGTCTCTCTCACTCTCTCTCTCTCTCTCTACACACACACACACACACACGTGGGCTGTCTGGAAAAAATCTAGCCATAAATGCCTCTACTTTTCATACATCATGGCTGGATACTTTCTGGACAGCGCTCATAGATTCTACTGGTTCTGTTTTTCTAGGGAAGCCTGAGTAGTACAATCTCTGATAGGAAACCCAGGGATTAACTTCACTGTAGTCTCCTCCAGCCTAGTTTCTCCCTTGGTAAAAATCACCCCCCTTAAAACATGTCATTAAAACATCACTGTTTGATATCTTAAGGTAATGATCCAATACCAAGGATAGTGGTCACATTGAGCCTTTCTAAGGATGGATAACGGTAGGGAGGGGCGAGAATGAACTCTTAGCTGGGTATGCATGTACCTTGCCTATTCCAAACATGTTTAAGACAGACAACACTGTCACACATAAGGAAGGGGCCCTGTAAGTAAAATGTTATGCTGCCTATATGTTTTATTAATATTACTTTTCAATACTGAGCTGGTGATTTCCTGGCATGCTAATTAATTTGCAAATTAATTGAATTTCTACAAACTTTTTGCAGATTTTAAAACACAGTTTGTTAGCAAATATGAGTATACAACCACAAGCACTTTCCAACTGTGAATACATCAATTCATCATTCCTTGATGCTTTTTCATTACCCATTTCAGAAACACATTCTCAGTGGTTAGTTGGAAAAACTTCAAGTGTGTGCTAAAATAAAATTACTGAGCATGAATGTGATTTTCCCATTATAAAATATAAAATTCTACATGTAATGATGACCAATTTACAGAAGCAAACTAGAGTTTTTTATAGATAACTGAGAAAGAAGTGATGCTTCTATTTATTATTAATATTTCTCTAGTGTTGACTAAGTACTTTGTGATTAACTGCAAACCTTTTGTTTCTAGATAATTAGTTTTCCACTAAGGACAATATATGGCTTTTGCACATTTAGGTGTTTTTGATTACTTGAAGCTTACTGCTTTACTTTTAACTTTTGGATTCTAAACAGCTAAAATAGTTTTATGAATTATCTCAGTCATGTTCATAACACTCCCATGAGCTATTGGGAATTAGTATAATTTTGGGGGGACATAAGATTAATATAATTTATATTTATTAATATCTATTTATATATTATATGTAAAATACATGTATACTTTGGGTATGCTTAATCCTTAACATTTCTACTTAGACATAAGTAACAGAGCCAATAGAAGGAATGTGTTTTATGTATTTTTTACCATTGGTATCTCATATGCAAAATTTGATGTTTATGAAGGTCTAAAGACATTTACTGATGATTAAATTTATATTAGACATATAAACAAAACATTTTTCCTATGCATGTAAGTGCCTGGAAATAATCTGGAAGGATGCATGCTTAATTGATAACAATGATACCTCTGGGAAAGTAGGGCTGAGATCAGGATGGAGATAGTGTTCTAAGGGAACTTCCATTTTATCTACAGTATATAAGTATATAACAGAGGACACCAAAAAATGTATACACACTTTAAGATAAGAAAAAACTGTATTAAAATGGTAATACTCAGTACATTCCGATATATGACAAAAGATGAATGCAAGTCACGTTTGACTTGCGCAATTACGGGAGATACTCAAAAGCCAGCATCCAGACACTTCTGATGATGGCGAACTACTGCTTAAGCAACGCTGACCAAATTGTCCACTAACGTCTCTGCGCATGCCGTTTCAGTTTCTTCCTGAAGTACCCCAGTGTAGCTGGTTTTCTGCGGTACACCACATCCTTTAAGGTCCCCTCTAGGTAGAACTCAAGGGCTGTTAAGTCAGGAGAACGTGGGGGAAACTCAATCGCATTCAAATACCACTTCAACATGGTCTTGTGCTCCTTGAATGAGTGCTTCTGCCATTTTCTTTGACTGTCCTGCCTGTCGCATGGTGATGCTAGCATTTATTGGATTAATGCCATCTTTTCAACAAATGTCACACTACACATTGCTACCATAATTCAGTTCAACTTGGCAAAGTAATACATAGATAACATCTCTCAAAATGTGCACACATTTTTGGCATCCCTGGTAGATATATATAATTTATTATTTAATAATTAAAAGAATTTTAAACAATAAAAATGTTTAACACGGTTGATTTTCCTCTTTGCAAAATAGAATTGCTAATAGTATTAGCCGTGCCCATCACCTGGGTCCCTCTAATCTTTTATCACTACTGTGATAAAAATTCCTGCCATCTAGTACACAATTATATAGACTGTTCTTACCACAAAGAAATAAGCATTGTAGAGATTTGTTCTACATGATAAGGCTCTTCCTCATGTATAGACAATGGCCAAGAAAGAACTATTAATCTACATATCCCTTAAGGCTCTGTTTGAGGTTTTCTTACGAATAATAATCTGGGTCTAAGTAACATTTATTCAATACCTGTTCTGTGCCCAGCACCAGGGCAGACACCAGACATACAAAGATGCGAAAAAGTGCATTGCCCTAAGGAAAGGTGGAGAGAGTGGGCAGAGAAATTAAAGAATGAAAATATAATGAGAGAAAAGCTAATGGAAATCTGAGCAAAGTCCCCGCGGAACCCAAAATATGGAATGACGACTGGTGCTGAGGACAGAGATAAAGAAGGAATTGGGGAATACTTGCAGTGACATTTATAAATGTACTCTTAAAGCATGAGCAAGTGTGTATTAGCAATCAAGAAGAAAATAGACATAGCCAGGCAAAAGAATCATAAACTCCCTAATCAAAGATCACTAGGGAAAACTGTTCATCACCCAAAGCTGGGTGTGTACATATTGAGCAAGGCAGAGCACAGCCATTACGACCTGTCAAAAGGGAGGAGTTCAGGAAGGTTACTTAGAAAAGGCAATTTATCATCAGATGGTCTTATGTGGCAGTTAGTTAAGTGTGGTCTGGACAGGAGTTGGTTAGCATTTGTGAACAAGGTGAGCTGTTGGAAGAGCCAGTGCTCCTGTCTGTAGAACACATGAAGTGAGTCTGCAAAGTTGTTAGTTTCTATGTGCTCTTACTTGGAAGATGTGAATCAGAAGGAGCTAAAGTTCAATCAGTTTGATCTTAAATCATGTATGTGGTACATTATGATTCAGTGCCATTGATCGGTCTTGTGAGTCATGATGCATTTTGCAAATGGCATTTTCTGTTTCATTTTTCAGGATCCATTTGTGCAAATGTACAAGGGCATGGAAGGCTCTGGCCTGATTATAAGTGTTGCATGAAAATAGTAACTGAGCTTATGTCAGCCCCAAGGCCAGTTGTGATAGATGTTTCAGCAGATCCCTGAGACTTGACAGGCAGCAGGACCAGCTGTGGTTTCGTGTGGCAGGAGAGCAAAAAACAAATCTGTGAGCATTCTGATGTCAGAGCCAGAGAAATGTGCCTGAACAGGTTGTGAAAACAGGGACAGCCTGAGATGAGGATCTTGAACCAGTGTAAGAAAGAATGAAGAGTAAGGTTGAGACTAAATATGTGGAATTCCCAGTGATGCGTTTGCAGATAATCGCAGAGGCCAAGAAGATGGTTGAAAATCCTTCCACCAAATAATAACTAAATGGTCTCTGAAGTCCCTTTCCAAATCGGAAACTTAATGTTCCCAAAGGATAGAAAAGGGCAAGGTAGAACAGGTAGACATAGGATAAGGAGGCAGTCATTAAATACATCAAATTTTGTCAACTGCAACTTCCTACCATCTTCTTCATTGCAACACCCCCCGACGGGTGATCGTCTATCCTCTCCATGAACGACTTTGAAGGAGGTCGTATACTTTTTCAGAATGTGTCCATTTTTTTGTGTGGTGGACATTTTTAATTGTCACCTAAGGTGAAACTGAGTCATCTGTAATTTCTGCTCATTATTTCTGCCTTGGGCACTATATAGCATACAAGGGCTGTCTGGAATGTATCCAGCCATGTAATATGAAAAATAGGCATTTATGGCTGGAGTTTTTTCGGGACAGCCCTCATAGACCTTATCTTCCATATCCAAGAGAACTATACATTTTTGAAGAAAGTGATCAATTTCATCATCTCACCAAAGTGTTCCTTATTCATGGCTATAAGTCCATTTTTAAAAATTTCTTTCCATTTTTATTCTGATATTTTCTTATTAGGTACATGCAGGAATAAATTACAAACATACATATAATTTTTTACTTTTTAGAGTTTTGATATTGATAGGTATTTTTAATAGTTAATAACCTTGTTATTTTAAATAGCATTAGATTGATAGGAAAGTTGCATTAATATTATAGAGTTCCCATTTACCCTGCACCTAGTTTCTCCTATTGTTAAATTATCATGGCACATTTGTCATAGTGAATGAACCAATATCATTAACTAAAGTCCACACATTACTCCTAGTTCCTTAGTGTTTACTAATCTCAAAAAGTCCGTGTTTCACATTCAATTTTTCAACCTTTATAGTTCTGGTCAAAGTCCTCTTTAAATGCCCCCACCTCCAAATAAACATAATTCTGCAGATATGATTTAGCCAAAACACCTCTTGTCAGAAAGTAAATAATGAACAAAAATAAGAAAGGAATGATTGGGCCATTCTAAGGACAGATGGAAGATCAACAACCAGAAAACTATTCTTTTCAAAGTGCCGCACTTCTCACTGATTAACTTATTTAATCTTCCCAACCAAGGAGGTAGGTGCAATCCTTATCTCCATTGTTAGAGAGGCTCAGAGACATTGATTAACCTTTCCAGTGTCACCCAGCCAAACCTCCAATCCAGGAGTCTTTGACTCAGAGACTTGGTGCACCACCTCCCACTAGTATATTTCAAAGAAAGTATGCCATGTCTGCTGCCTATGAACTACTCGCTCATTGCTCAGATGAGGTGGCAACATGACGGGTGGTTAGCCATTCTCTGCCTGTGGATTCATTTATTTAACAAATATTTTAGCTCCTACAATGGAGCAGAAATGTCCATATTTTGCAAGAGGGACTTTGGGTAGAAATGAAGGTCAGAGTGGGTCATGGGGCTCTGGTTAGTAAATGTGAGTGTGAAATGTAAACACATTAATCGAGAGTCAAATTCTTTATCTTTAACTGACAGGCTTCCAAGAACTATAAATGCAGAGAAACTATTTAATCATGTGATTGGAGTTGGCAATAAAGATGGACCATAATTAGGAAGCCAACAGCACCTGTTTCATAAACGTGCTGTTTTTACTTCAGGTGAGCGGGCCCTTTGTCAGGGTTCAAAGGTAAACAGGTGGCTCTCATGCACCTCAAGGTGGAAAACCACTGGTTCACTAATTAGTTTCTATGTGGGTGAGAGACTAAGTCAAATCTTTTATAAATGTAAATTTATAAATTTAATATAAATTGTCCACTTTGTTTGTCACATAAAATGATTGTGGTGTTATGAAACCGTAGTGATGAGGTCGGCCACCACCTCTTGTGCCCATGGTACTGTGGGCCAGCCTCTGCCATAAGTGCTTGCATTTCATTTTCTCATTTAATCTTCAAAGCCTGTTTGGGAGATAACCTAGTCATCATTTTACAAACAGTGAAGTGAAGCTTAGAAAGGTTAAGCACCGAACTGTTGGTAATTTAGTACTGAGCCAAGATTTGAGCCTGGGTCTGTCTGACACCTGGATGGGGATGCGAGGCATGTGGTTCATCTGCTCTAACAGGAGCCACGTGATAGTTGGAGAACATGTGATGAGTGACTGACCTTGACCGGGTCCATTACCTGGGTTTTGGAAATAAAGATATCCTTCAGAGATTAAACAGACAGAAAAATGTTCAGCTAGTCCATGCATGTGACCATCTGTCATGGTTCTGTCATGGGACTAAGGTCCATGGTCCAGATGCCAGTCTAGAACTTTAGGTAAAGAAGCCATGCTTCACCTGTGAGTAGATGGATGAGTTTGATACGCTTTATTCCAATAAACCTATGATACAGTTTTTTCAAATTAATAGGGAAACCTGTTACAGGGCTATCTTGGTACTGGCCATTAACTGGTTCTGGGAAGCATGATGAGGACCAAAAATGACAAGTACCAAACACATTTTTCCCAGGAGGAATACTGCAGGGGTACCTTGGTACTCATTGTGAATTGGTTCCAGGAGGTGCAGCGAGTACCAAACCAACAAGTCCCGGGACAACATTTTCTTGTCAGAATGCATCAAGTACCCAATTCAATGAGTTTCAAAGCAGTCAATGCCAAGAGATGACTGTAGATCCATACAGGTGCAAGGAAATGAGCTTTATCTGCCCATGAGGGTAGGAGGAATGTGAGAAAGAATGGGGAGATGGAGACATAAATACGGGGAGAGGAAGGCAGACCGTGAATGCCAGGTGGTTTGGAAATGTCTTCCTACCCGGCATTGTCTTCCTACCCGGAATAATGAATGATAATAGTAGCAAACATTTTTTGAGTGCTTACCATATGCAAGCATTTATGTGAGTCCTTTACTACTCTACCAAATGGGTGCTGTATAGATTATAGAAAATAAGGCTCAGAGAAGCAAACTAACTCTCATAAAGTCACTCAGGTCTGTCAGACTCAAAAGCTAAGGAAGTATGGTATTTCTTTATCCGTGTGTGCATCACCCATTGTACAGCCAGGAGGTCTTTCAAACCTTCCTTGAGGAAGACATGGGAGCAAAGGAGTGTGTGGGGAGAAGGGTTGTGGATGACCTGAAACAGAGTTTCTCTGGACAGGACTCTCTGGGAGGGCGTGGACACAGCAGTTGAGGACCTGACACTGGTTGGCTGTTTCGGTCGGAAACCTGTACTTGGTCAGCTTGACTGTACTTGTGAACTTCCTGTTTTCCTTGCTTACGTGCCTTTGTCTGCCTTCAAGTTTCTTTGGAAAATTCCAGCCTGCTTTGCTGTACAGAGAAAAATAATGTTCTTTTGTTCACGCTTGAGCCAGGGAGTGAGAACAACACGTTCTCTGTCGGGCGTGGAGGAAAGGGTGGGATGGGATGGGATGGAGGGCGGTGTGGGGGTAACAGTGGGTATCAAAGCGAGAGAAGCTTAAAAGGGAGACCACGTGCACACACGCTCCTCCATCCTTCTCTGTGTATTGTGACAAGGCTGGGGACACGGAAAGGGGGCAAAGTCCTTCTTACCTAACTTGTGCTGTTGTCCTCTCTTGACTGTAGATGCCCTCGGCGAACAAGGCATCCACGCAGTGGAGCAAACGAGTACGTAAGCATTCTTTGTGGGTGTCTCTGTGATAGATCTCTCCACTGTTTATTTCTCTGATTTGGGATAAATGAGCCTGATGCCTTTTAAAGCCCATCAGCTCCTTTCTCCTCCATGTAATTCCACTTCTCCCTGATGTTGGGGTCCTGTGACCCATAGGTGCCCCTCCTGAGTGGGGTGCCCTCAAGATAACTCCAGCCTGCTTGTTCAATCCTTTTCATTGTGTACTTGGCCCAAGAAACTCCTACATCCTTGCCGTGCCTGTTGGAAATCTAACTAATAAAAACAAAACTCTACTGCTCTTTAACTGGCACATTCATGTTCTACCAGCGAAGCCTAAACAAGTGCCATCTCCGAAGAGATCCACTGCTCTGCTTTAGCAAAGGCACAGGCTGTTCCTCCATGGTCCCCTCTCTCCTTCTCATCATGTCCTAGTTTCTTTTTCTTCTGCTCAAATAGGCATCGAGGGTAGATGGCAATTCCAGGGCATAATCCTAAATTCAGCTAGAAAATGGCTCTGTTCTTGCAAGTACTCCCCACATTTGTGAACCTGCAGTGCTTCTCATGGTGTCCTCCTCACTTGGCCTGAGTGGGGGTGGGGGCAGGAGGAAAGCCTGGAGGAAGAAGGGAACGCACAATCCTGATGCTTTCTTTCAGAAGTTCTGGTTTTCCTGTATGAGCAGCTGGTGACAGGGGTGGTAGTTGGAGCAGCAAATCCAGCTTCACTCCCAGCAAGTTCTGAGGGCGCACATCTGAAGGCTTGCATTAGAACTGAAGGTGCAGAGTACAAGCGACTACTTTCCTCGGTTTTTGAACCTAATGTGCTCAGCTTTGGGGTTTTCCCAGCAATCAGAGGCAACAGGAAAAATCTCATTCAACATTCAGTTAGGTGTGTTGGCAAAGGTGCAGACATAGGCTTTTCTCAATTATAGGGTCAACGTGAGAGTAAAATGAAATAGTGAAAGGGCTAACTGCCCCTGTCCACGGTCGCTATTAAATCAGTGGTAGCCATTAGAGTTCAACAACCCCTAATTTGAAACCTGTAAGGCCAATTGTGTTTCAGAATTCAGAAGTTTTGGGGTTTAAAGTAGTAATTCTATATATTATGTATCACCTCCAGGGGGTCTGGAGCAAAACTCTCTAAGCACATACATTAATGTTTCTATAATGAAACATATAAATAGTCACAGTAACTGGTTTAAATGAAGACGTGAAATTGCCTAATGTCAGTTTAGGCGATGGCTTGCCATCACATGAGTTCAGACCAGTATATGGTTTTGACACCAATTGATCTGTGAATAAATGATCAACTTTCAGAGTTTCTAAAATTTTAGATAAGATTGCAGACTTGAATGAATAAATCCAGGGTCTTTGTCCCAGGAACTGAAAACCAACGAACAATATCACCGGGCTATAACTATTTTCACTGCCAGTTCCCAACAATGCATCATTGACCCGGCCCTCTACACACTAACCGGCCTCCTTGGACCCATTCATATTTTACTGAGCTAGCCTAAAACAACGCCCTTTCTAAGAACATCCGGCGCTCTCCCACTCTGGCCAACATATTTGGTATCTTGCAGACAGGCCTCTTGGATGACTATAACAGTACAGAGATTTATTAAATGGTGCCCTGCTGGTTAACGAGCATTCATACAACTCTGAAACATGCCTAATTATAACCAGGAAGCGTCAGGCACAAAGCCGAGTTCACTGGGATTTTACCCACCCAAGAATACAGGGCACTCCCCTCCGTTATTAGTCCCTTTAAAGGAGTGCATTCTGGCTACTGTCAGTTGATTATATACGCCATGGGCTTTGGCCAAGCTCCTGGTAATCAATCAAGGATTCCTTCTGCTTTTGAATCGCTGTTTTGTTTTGTTTTTTACGTTTAGAAAAAGGCAGAATAAAAACTATAAGTTTAATCTACAGAGTTCCCAGATTACTTAAGTTTATTGTTTGGCTTGAGATATTTACTGCCAACTAATAGACTCATTTAAAATAATATACTGTAGAAAGCTTCATGTTGTGCTAAAAATATTTTTCGTATTAACTTGGTAGAGCAGTAAGAGAGATATTTTTAGCCCAGTGTTAACAGTGCCCTAGAGCTTTAGAATTGGGAGCCTCCACCGTGTTGGCATGAAATATAATTTTCAAGAAATATGTAGGATGATAAACACTCAGTTCGGAATACTAGTTATCTATGCCCCGTAGGGAGGGGAATACAATCTCTGAGGGGTAAATAAGGGCCTACACTGTATTGAGAAAATTTTATTCATTAGACTGGAATAAAGGGATGTGAGTATTTATTCTTTGTTTTTTTTGTTTTTGTTTTTTGCTTTTTGGTATGTGGGTAGCTCCCTGGCTGGGAATCGAACCCAGGCCTTAGCGCTGACAGTGCCAGTGCCGAAGCCTTAAGCTGCTACACCATCAGGGAACTCCCTATTCTTTGTATTTTTTTGAATGTCTGCAATTCTTCATGATAAATACGAGTATAAGCTGTATTCATTCATTTGGGTTAGGGCAATGGAAGCACAAAATATACTTCTATGTCAAATATCTTGAAAATGATCAACTATTTACTTTAGCCCTCTTCCATGGATTTGCCTCCCGTATCTGCTGATATTTCTTAATCAATGAGTGCCTTCTGCGCTCAGAATTTTCTAGTTGGCAGACATAGGGAAAGGTCTGCCCACAAAGTGACTGTGGGAGATGATTTTACTTTGAATGTGAAGTTTGACACTTAATTCTTAGAGGGAGACTGAGAGTGATGGAGGAACTCCTGGCCTCCTCCAAGGCCCATTGCAGTCCCATTTCTGCCCCCCTGGGTCTGTCTGCTCTTGCATGGCTCCTTCTAGCCTTACCTTTGTGTGATGCAAATGTCCATCATTTGTCATGCTTTCTACATTTTTTTGTTGTGTTCTTCCTTTCTCATGGAAGCTGTTGAGAAGAGGCTTCCTTATTACGTGAGAGTGGCCTTTTCCAGAATCCCAGGCTTTTTTCCACAAAAATTTATGTGCAAAACGAGCCAGAGTCCACATTGGTCACCCTAAACAAGATGTGGGAACCTAACCATGGGTCTATGTGGTAGGCAGAAAAATCTCGAAAGTAAATGTTAAACAAACATGATTGAAAATGCTTATTTAGCACTGTTTACACAACCTTCAGTATACTTAATAGTTTCTCATATTAAAATTTTATTCTCCTTTTAGATATCATCCCAGTAATTTTGTAACATTCCACAGATAAAAAAGGTCTTTGCTATCATGTACACATGTATTATGTATAATGTTTGTAATACAGTTGTTCTTAGAATCTTAGAGAAGTATGTTTCTCTGAAGAAACATATGCAAAATTTGAAACCTTCAAATAGACTCATGATTTTCAAAGTTTGTTGCTTCATAACAAGGATGCCTAGGTCTTGTTGGTGGTGTTCGCCCTCTGCCTGTAGGCTGGTCTTTGGGGGCTGAGCAGCCGTAAGGCCTTCTGGCTCAGTGGTAGTCTCCACTATTAACCCCCAAAGGAGGTGTGGGGAACGCCAGGAACAGAATCAAGGAAGAAGAGACAGTCAGAATTTGGCAAGTGTTCAGATCTCCCCAGATCTCCCCAGTCAAGAGTGTTGTCACATTAAACAGAGTAAAGGGAAGAGGGCCTGCAAGGCTCTGGTTTGCTGAATAAAGCCAGGACTCTGCGTTTCTTGCTTCCAAGGTCAGAGGCCTGGTCAGTTTTTTGGTGAATCTGCGCAGCTGGTCTTGAGAAGGGTGGGTCTGCGGCTGTAAGGATCCCAAAGTAAATTCACTTATATTGGAAAAGCAATCCAAAATTACGTTCTTCAAAGGTTGGGGTGGTTACCTTATCCCTAGCAAAAGGAGACTCCAGTGTTGAACTTTTTTTTTTTTTTTTTTTCTTTTTGGTATGTGGATAACTCCCTGACTGGGAATCGAACCCAGGCCGCAGCGCTGACAGCGCCAGCGCCGAAGCCTTAAGCCACTACACCATCAGGGAACTCCTAGTGTTGAATTTTGACACATAATGATCTCTCTTTGTAAGGGTTAAATTATCCAGAGAACATTTGCTTCTAGGTAAACGCCCTGAGAAGAGCTGAGTTTACAATGGAAGCTTATCTGTACTAAGCTTGATAATCTGATAACTCCTTTTTAGAGCCCAAACTGGACTGGGAATGACTACAGCAAACTCTATAGCACCTTAATGTTTACAAAATATGTTCTCCCATCCTTGAATTTATGAGTAGAACTCTGGACAGAGAATCAGTTGGTGGGAGGTAAAGGAATTCAGTATAGCAAGAGTTCTGATCTGGCTTTAATAGGGACTCCCAACTGTCTAATAACAAGCACATTCATTCTTTTTTGCAGGGGTGCGGGGAGTGGGGTGGTGGATTCCCTGGGTGGGGATCGAACCCAGGCCGCAGCAATGAGAGCGCCAAAGCCTAGCCACTACACCACCAGGAAACCTACATTCATTCTTTTACTCAATATTTGTTGAATTTCTTTTATGTGCCAGGCACTGTTCCAGGCATGAAGACATTGCAGTAAAAGAAACAAAGCCCCTGTTCTTATGAAACCTACATTTTTACAAATGAAAATATGGCCAATATCAGCTAGTGAGAAGTGTTGTAAAGAAAAATGAAGCAGGATAAAGGGCTAAGAACGTAAAGCAGAAGAGGAAGGCAATTTTGCATAAGGTCACCAGAGAAAGCCCTCTAAGGAGGTGACATTTAAAGCAGAGGCTGGACTAGATTAAGGAAGTATGCTCCTATCTTTCTGGAAGAAGGCATCCCAGGCAGAGGTAGTACCGTACATGCAAATCATATTCTGAGGCAGAAACATTTCTGTCTCATGTTTTACCTTTTACTGTGGAAAAAATATATATTTAAATATATACAGAAGTAGATAGAATTGTAAAATGAACTATCTGCATCTCTGCTTCCATACTTCCAATTCATCAGCCTTCCCTCCAATATTGACTTATTGGAAAGCAAGTCCAAGACATTCTATTACTATTCAGTATGTATTTCTATAGTTAAGAACACTCTTCTTTGACATGCCACAATATCACTATCACACTTAAAGAATGAATCAATAATTCATTAATATCCAATATTCACTTGCATTCAACCTTTTCATATTGGCTCATACATATTTTTACAAAATGGTTTATTAAAATCAATTTGTACATGGGATTATTTGGAATGTCTGGAAGGCAGCAAGGAGAGTGTGGCTGCAAAGCCTAGAACCCAACACCAAGTCTCACAGGCTCACAGAGCAGGACAAACGTAGAATTAGAATCAAAGTGTCAGTTAAAGTGAGTGAATGAAGGTGAGCAGCGGTTATCTGGACAAAATAAACAGGCTGTTGCTGACTGGGGGAGATGACACAGGCTTCTCTTTCTGCTCTGTTGCCCTGTGATCTTAACCTCCAGGAGAAGCAATCTAGGAGATGAGGTTGTCCCATAAGGACCTTGAATTTCTTATTCCCAGACACTCCTCCAAGTGGACAGACTGGAGAGACTACCAACATTTCTTCCCAGCAGGAACTAGGAACCTTTACATACTGGCTCTTAGTTCTTACAATAACCCTGCAAGATGATAATTGTTATTTATAAAAGATGAAACTGAGGCATAGAGAGATCAAGCGTCCCATACGGTGTGGAGAATGGATTTGTGAACTGACCTATGTGGCCCCAAAGCTGGTCTTCACTTTCTGATATTATGTCATATATTCATTTGTTTCTTGTCTCTTTCCTCCCCTATCAGAATGTAAGCTCCATGAGGTCAAAGACCTTGTCTGTTTCTTTCATTGTGATCTTCCTGGCTCTAGGGAAGTGTCTGACACATAGGTAAAAATAAAAATATTAAGGGAGTTCCCTGGTGGTGTAGTGGCTTAAGGCTTCTGCGCTATCAGCGCTGCGGCCTGGGTTCGATTCCCATCCAGAGAGCTACCCACATAAAAAAAAAAAAAAAAAAAAAAAAAGGGAAACTAAAAATATTATCTCAATGAATAATACATGGTATATGACCTTGGAACTCACAGGAAATGCTTTTGCAGGGGTCAACCCATTTCATCAACACATTTCAGGGGCTTCATGGCTCACTATGAAACTGTCCATGCTTCTGTGCTTCCTTCAATTCCTTCTAGATCCACAGCTCTGGTACAGCTTGGACTGTCGTCACGCTTAGGCAAGGTGAAGAAAGCTCAGGATTTGTTCCCAAATGATACTATTTTACACCTACTAGATTAGTAAAAAAGCAAGTTCTGATAATATCAAGTGTGAGGATGTGGGTAAAAGGAATTCTTACATATCACTGCAGGAAGTGTGAATTGATACAATCAATTTGGAAAACTTTGGCACTGTCTTGTAAACTTCAACTTCTGCATACTCTAAGACTCAACAATTCCCCTCCTTGGCCTTAGTCCTAGAGAACTGTTCACCGAAAGACATTCTTAGCAGCATTTCTAACTAAACTAAGCAACCCAAATGTCCAGGGATTTTAGAAGAACCTCATAAGTTGTGTTGTAGTCAAATAGAATTTGCATGTATGAACTATGAGGGCTGTCCGTAAAAAATCCAGCCATAAATGCCTCTATTTTTCACGTTACATGGCTGGATTCTTTCCAGACAGACCTCGTATAGTTCCAAGTAACACAGACGAATCTTAGAAACATATCTTTGGGTGAAAAAAATCAAGTTGCAGAAGGCTACATTAACTATGGTATTATTATATATTTTTTGGTAAAGAATGAAACAAGGAAAACAAAACAATACAGAGTTTAAAGGTATATATGTGTGGTGGAGGGAGGGCTAAAATAAAATGATTTTTTTAAATAGGAAAAATAAACACAAAGCTTCAAGATTATGTTTCTCTCTTTAGAGGAAGCAGTGGAATGAGGTAGAAGAGGGACATATAGGTAGATGCAACCCCCACCCCAAAATCTGATAATGTTCTAGTTCTCCTTAAGTTTGCATGGTGTGTTCATGGTTGTTTCTTATAATGCTTCAAGGCTTAGATATACATTATATGACTTCCTTTCTTTGTATCAACCGTCAAATCAATCAATCAAACAAGCCAGCCTGGAGGGGCTGTGCGTGATGGCATCGTGTCTGTCATTGGCATAGCTGTCTGCTGACTGTTGGCAAGAGTGTACTTCCGGCATCTGGAAGCTGTTGTTTCCTGCATCGTGAGTGCCAGGAGGTGAGGGAACCCTGTAACCGAGCAGTGAAATGCTCACTCAAACTTGGAACTCCCATGTACACATCCAGTAATTACACACCAGAGAGGAGGCTTCATTCAGGCAAGCGTAATTTATTCATGTTTAAACATCCCTTTACTGTTTGACAATGTGGTGATCCTAGTGAGAGGTGCCAGGCATTCCGATGTGTTCTTTTATAAACATTTGTCTTCATGCCATCATGTTGCATAATGTAGCCAAAGATCGCGCCTTAGATTCACTTTGCCTGTTCCCTGCAGACAGTGGGGCGCTCAAATTCTCAACTACGCATGGTGAATTAATGTGTCTCCTATCACTTGGCCTCATGTGAGAAAAGTCACAAATTTCATGGCTCTTTCTGGCAGTTTCAGGAATCCTGGCAGCTCTGGCAATCTGTAAATGGGGTAACTTCATTAACTCTAATTAAGTGTCAGAAATGAAAATCGAAAACACACAGAGAGGCTGTTCCTTAATAAGCAATGTTAACAACATGTGACTTTAGCTGTGTGACAAAGACAGTACTTATATTGGAGGCTAAGGTGTCGGGCTGTTTGGGAGAGTATTAAAAGTGCTCTGAATAGGAAACCTCTTCATTATTTTTAATGATAAGTGTTAGGTGGGAGAAATGGGTGAACTGCTTTTTGTTTTTTTGTTTTTAGTTTAAATATGGTGAATAAAAAATAATCTGTAACTATGTTACTCTTTTTATCATGAAAATGAAAGTGTATAAATCACCCAGAAGATATGAGCAATGTAAATAAACTGGTAATTTAGACCCTTTTATTTTTTGGTTTATATTGTTAACTGAGTGTCTTTATCACACAAATCAGATAATTGCTATATCTCCACTTTACTGTCTTCAAATTGGACATGGTGTCAGTCACTGATCCAGGCTATGAGGTAATTTTCTTACAAATTTAAAGATAGCTTTGAATAAACCAATTAAAGAAGGCTCTGTGTGTGTATAACATATATCATATATATGGCATACATACATACATATATATGAAAAATGTATTTTTAAAAAACTTCCTACTATTCTTAAAAGTAGCAACAGTTTTGTAAAAGTAGACTTATCAAACTAATCTTCTAGTAATTTAATTCACATGTCATTTTTAAAAATTATAATTGTCTAAGAATGGTACATTCCACAGAACATGACATACATGTCTTACCAATACGTTGTAGCTTAAGGGTCTGGTCACATTTTTGGGACTATTATGTAGTTATTAGTATTTTTGATTCTTAGTCACCATGATAATATAATATCGTTCATTTATTCATTCATTCATTCAATATTTATAAAATGCTGGTGACATGATGAGGAACAAAACCAAATAGAATCTTTTACCTCACAGAACCTTCTATTTAGTATTGAAGAAAGTTGTTAATGAAACATCACAAAAAGAAACTTATAATTATAAAATATGACTTGAGGAAAGGTATGTGGTGCTGAAAGATTATACTGGGAGAAATAGATCTTAGTTAGGGAAGATCTCGGAAGACTTGCCCAAGGATGTGATGGTTGATGTTAGGAAGCCCACATATTTAAAATCAACCACTTGAATCTTATTTTCACAAGAAGTCCTTCTACTGCCAGGTGCTTTGCTTGAATTATTCTCAAATTGATCTGGAAGCTACATGATTAATTTTAATTCAGTTCACTATGATTATTATGTGACAGGTCATGTAGGGAAGAACTAAAACAAAGTTCTTGCTTTCAGTGAGTTACTTAGTAGGGAGGAAAGCACAAGGCAATAATATAAAACAAAACTTGATCAGCAAAAGAAGAGATATGCAAGCAAGAGGACAAAAGGAGAGCTTTCCTTTACTTAGAAGTAGACTCTGGATCTTTTTCACAGAACGTGTGGCATACACGTTGGGCCTGTGGGTGGGAGTTTGAAGATAGATGGGGAGAAGCATTTCAGTATGAGGGCAGACTGATAACTTTTGCCTCCACCGTAGTATTTTTTGTTAGATTAGACATATGTGGATACAACTGGTTCTATGTAATCACATGGTATCTCCCCTCCATCGTTCTTGACCTTGCACACACAGATGCTTACATTTTTTCATCCAGTGCACATCGAAATATTTATAGAAGAGTTTTCAGATGTTCAGTTCAAACAGCGCGCTGTTATTGAGGCCTCAGTTGGGAAGGTCACGCTGTTTTTTGGAGTTCTGAACATGCTGTTCTTGGAGACTTTCTTGAAAAAGGAACAATAAACTCTGAATGTTATATTGAAATTCTTGCTGCATTAAAAAAGAAGAATCAAAAGGATTGGAATAAGAAATGAAACACTTCTTCAACACGACAACACCAGGCCTCACACAAGGGCAGCAATAATAGATGCCATTCAACGCCTGGACTTTGCAGTGCTGCTGCACTGTATGTAGCTCAGACCTGACTCCTAGTAATTTTTACCTATTCCCAAAATTAAAGGAACACTTGAAGGGCCAGGGCTTCATCTGCAGTAAAGAGGTAAAGTCTGCAGTGAGGAAATGTTTTCAAAACAAACCACGGATTTTTAAAAACTCCTTTGCTATGACGTTTGGATGTATCCAAAAGAATATTTCCATCTGTTAACTACCGCATTCCGGTTTACCCCATGGGCTCAGAAAAATTTTTCCTTCTACTATATGTACATTTTTCTATAGTTTTGTGTTTTCCAATAATGAATAACAATAGGAAATTTTAATACTTTAATGTAATAATTTATTTTAATAAAATGTACCACCTTAACTGTATTTACTTAAAAACAAATACTATAATTATTATAAAATTGTTATTCATTGTGAAACTGTTTCAAGGACTTTTCTCCATTTACAAGATATATGTTTTTCTGTGGCTTGCACTATCAACAACAAAGATGTTCAATATGCCACACTGTGTAACATTTTGTCATATAAAGTTTTTAAGTTACTGATGCCATTAGATTCTATACTTAAATCTAATTGATGCCACTTAGTATATTTTGAGTATTTTTTGCTAAAATTCATTACAATGGTTAATTTATTACCATATAATAAAAGTTTAAAATACAAATCGTCATTTCTGTACAAAGCGGCTCAAAATGTTTTTTTTTTGTTTTTGTTTTTTGTTTTTTTTTGGTAGTTCCCTGGCTGGGAATCGAACCCAGGCCACAGTGTTGAGAGCGCTGAAGCCTAGCCACTACACCACCAGGGAACTCCTCAAAATGTTATTATTAAATGCATAAAATAGTCAAAATATCAACTTTTTATTTTTTGTGACTTTTTGACACATTTTGAAAAAACCCAAAATCAATGCAGTGAAAGAGTTAAGAATAGATTTCAAAAACTTGTGCAACATTGGGGGAAGTGTATTGAAGCATGTGGTGGCTTTGTAGAAAAATAATTAAACAGTTTTGAGAATAAATGATGTAGATATATTTCTTTTTTATTTCATTAAAATATCTTTTCCCATTCATTTTCTATTTAAGTGGAAACAAATTTATCAGCCTGCCCGTGTAGAACGTACAGATGGGAGACTATGAAACATGTTCTAGAAATCGCGTGTCCAGTCTGAGTTCTGTAAGAGGAAGTGGTGTGAGCTGAGGCTGGAAAGTTAGATTGGAATCAGGCTGTGACAGTTGTCGATAACTACGGTGAGTTCGCACAGACCTCAGACAGTAGTGGAAGAGAAACCACTAGCTGTGTGCATTTAGCCTTGCTTAGCAACCCCACTTCATAATGTGGATCTGAACCAAGAAAACGAGTAACTCTGATATCCCGTCTATCTGTTTCTTAAGCTGGTCACGCGAGACCAGCAAATTGTGTATATCTGGAGAAACTCAGAAGGCCTGCATCGCTGACGTCAGGGACCTTGTTATATTTATTTATTTATTTTATTTTTTGGGGGGGGTGGGGGGTAATTCCCTGGCTGGGAATGGAACCCAGGCCACAGTGTTGAGAGCGCCGAAGCCTAGCCACTACACCAGCAGGGAACTCCCTTGTTCTATTTATTTTGACATGCCTAGCACCTCACGTGTGCTTGGCACATGATTAATGCTTATTAACTTTTAGTGGCAATATTTATCTTCTCAATCTTTAGGTAGAAACCAATAAAAGAAGGACCAAAGCCCATCTTATCCCCTTATTTTTCTGAATTACTTTGTTTCAATGACAAAAGAATACTGAACAGATGTAACCAAACACAAGATATTGTATTAGACCTTGGCTTGGGGGGAAAAAAAAGACACTCCTGGGACATTTGGGAAAATTTGAATGTGGCCCAGATATGTGAGGAGATCATTTTCTGAGGTGCCTGCAACTAACTTTCAAATGTTCAGCAAAACATGCAGAAAGATTAAAGCAAATATATAAAAACATTATCAATTGTCAAATCTGGGTGAATGGTATGCAAGTATTCATTGTACTATTGTTTGACCTTTCTCAATGTTTGAAATTGTTCATAATAAAAAGTTGGGAAGGTTTTTTTTAAAGCTCAAAACCATACTCCAGTCAGTGTTCTTTGTTTCTAGTAAAGAAACCAAAACTGGCTAATTTAGGGAAAAGGTATTTCTTAAAAAGATAGCGGGTGGCTTGCAGACCCTTTGGGAAGGTTTGAAAATCATACTGCTGGACCCCTCCTGTGAAACGCTCTCCACCCTGCCCCCCACTGACCTCCCAGCTGGTTCTGCTAACCCCACTTGCATGCTGCAGTGGCGACCATGTCTTCTTCCGGAGACGGAATATGCAGTAGCTGCCACCAAGCTAGTGCCTCTCCTGGGCCAGACTGGATTCTGTAGACATCTGACTGGTGTAGGTCATGCCCTGACCACAAGGGAATATGGGAAAGCACATAGCTGGCATTTCGATTTCTAGGGTGGAATGTTTGACTTGCTTCCTAAGGTGGGCAATTCTCCAGAAATAGCAAAGTGGTGCATATAGGAATTGGCCAAGAACAGTAACAAAAGTCAACTCATTCTGCTTTTGCTAACTATAGATAGAAGTCTACATTACTAAAGGTAAAAAAGTTAACACTCCCATGGTGAACATTTAATGCAACACATAGACGATGCACTGTAGAATCATACACCCGGAACCTATGTAACTCTTGCTAACCAATGTCACCCCAATAAGTCTAACAATAAAAAAATATTTTTATTAGAAAAAAGATTTAATATTCATTTCCACAAAGAAGTCACAATTTGATATGCAGGCATGCATGCATGTATGTATCTAAAATTTTCCTAACATATAGATTCTTTACATAAACAATAATAATGACAGTAGCTAACGCTTATAGAACAATCACCAGATACCCTTTTAATATATGCTTATATAAAGTAACTAATTTAATGCTCACAACCACTCTGTGAGATGGAAACAAACATTTCATTTACCTAACCTTTGAAACTGAAGTTCCAAAGGTTAAGTAAAATATTTAAATTACGCAAGTTCTCAGAGCTAGTAAGTGGTGTAGCCAGGATTATGAATCCAAATAGAGCCTATGCTTTTTAAATACAGCCTCTCTGATACCTGTTGTTCTATTGATTTATTTCTTTATTCACATATCAATATATGTAAATATATTTGTCTAATTCATTCTTTTAACAGCTGCATAATATGGGCATATCAAAATTAATGCAACCGATTCTAACTATTGTCCCTATTCAAAACAATATTTTAATAAATGTCCTCTTAGGCATTCTCCTTGTAGGTATGTAAATATTTCCAAGAATCCTAGAAATATAATTGTTAGGTCAAATTGTACAAACATCTTAAATTTTATAGATACTGCTAAATTGTCTTCTAAAAAGTGTTGTACCAATTTAGATCCCATCTCGCTAATAGACTATAAGTTTCTCTCTTATCAGTCTCTACATTTGTGACAATCTAATGGTGAAAAATATTTCACTATGATTTTAATTTATATCTTCCTGATCATTAGTAAAGCTCAGCATCTTTTCATGTGCTCCTTTGGCCACTTGTATTTTTCCTTCTATGAATTGCCTGTCTATATCTTTTAGCCCATCTTCTCCATCCATTGGCTAGTCTTTTTCTTTTTTTTTCTTTTATGTGGGTAGTTCCCTGGCTGGGAATCGAACCCAGGCTGCAGCGTTGACAGCACCGAAACCTAGCCACTACACCACCAGGGAACTCCCTGGCTAGTCTTTTTCTGACTTTAGGGTGTGCTTTATATAAAAATCCTTTGACATTTGCCAGTGATTAAACTTTAAACTGAGAATTAAAGAACTTAAAAAGCTTTGGAAGTGTTGTATGGTGTGATGGTGTGATGGTGTGTGTGTGTGCGTGTGCATGTGCATTTCTCTGTGATTAAAAAACTCAATCTGGGGTGAAATCTGAACAAGGCCTGTAGTCTAATTAACAGTATTGTGCTACTGCTAATTTCCTTGCTTAGATAGTGTACTACAGTTAAATATTATCATTGGGGGAAGCTGAGTGTATTCGTTTCCTATAGCTGCTATAATAAATCATGACAAACTGGGTACACTTAAAAGAAAAAAAAAAAAAGAAAAGAAATTGACTCTCACATTTCCGGAGGCTAAACATCGGAAATAAAGGTGTTGGCATGGCAGCTCTGTCTGAAGGCTTTAAAGAGGATCCTTCTTTGCCTCCTTCCTAGCTTCTAGTGGTTGCCAGCAATTCTTGGCATTCCTGGGCTTGTATATATATTCATGCCACTGTCTACCTCTAATGTGAGATGGCATTCTCTGTGTGTCTGTGCATGTGTCCAAATTTCCACCCTGCTGTGAGGACACCAGACATTGGATTAGTATGACTTCATTTAACTTGATTATATCTGAAAAGACCCTGTTTCCAAATAAAGTCACATTCATAGATGCCCAGGATGAGGATTTTGAACATACGTTTTTGGAGACATAATTGAACTCACAACTTTGGGTGAAGTATACGGGGACCCTCTGTCCTATTGTTTGCAACTTCCTTTGAGTCTATAAAATAAAAACTAAAAAACAAACTAACATACCTGTCAATCATACCTCAGTAAAGCTGGAGGAAAAAAAACCTATCTGGAAAAATAAAACCAAATTGTTAACAATAGTTACCATTTCAGAAGATTTCACATCTTATTAACTCACCAATGTAGCTTAGCTTATAAATAATTTAATTACAATTATGTAATTTTGTAATATAAAAAATTTAAATTAAAAACTGGGGATGGGAAGGGGAGAAGGCATGGTCCAGCCATTACAGTGCTTAGAGCTTAGCCTTTTGGAAAGATAACTTCAGTAGCAAGTGTGAAGGAATAGTGAAGGGATGGTTTGAAGCCAGAAGTTGAGAGATTGAATGAGACAAAGACCTGAGTTACAGCACTGGTAGGGAATGGCAAAGGAAGGTGAATGTGAGAAACATCTAGAACAATGGTGTCCAACCTTTTGGCTTCCCTGGGCCACATTGGAAGAAGAAGAATTTTCTTGGGCCACACATAAAATACACTAATGCTAATAATAGCAGATGAACTAAAAAAGGGTCTGTGCATAATTTTTATAATGTTTTAAGAAAGTTTAAGAATTTGCATTGGGCCACATTCAGACCTGTCCTGGGCTGCATGTGGCCCCTGGGCTGCAGATTGGACAAGCTTGATCTGGAAGGTAACATGTACAGGATTTGGTGATTGATGAATATCGTGGAGTAAGGAAGAGAGGAGTTGAGAGAAACTCCCAGGTTCCAGGCTGGAGAGATGGGGTCATCATGGTGCTATTCACTGAGGTAATGTGCTAATGATTCTCCATTTGTATGACCAGAACAATGGAGATTCTCCACCCTTTAACCCACTGCTTTGTGCCCCAGGAAGTTGACCTCTGTGGACTGAATCACCTAGGCTCCTCTGACCTCTGGATTCAGATTGGGTTTGGTCAACGGGCAGTATCAGCAAGACTGTGGAGACAGGCCACTGTTTGGTCATGAGTGTGGCCACAGCTTCTGTCAGGTAGCCTTTCCTCCACCAGGTAATGATGTCTTCTTCCCCAACCCCTTTAGGTCTAATGGGGATAACAGCTTCCTCGCTGTTGCTAGAGAACCCTTATTGACTCTCTTAAACCTTTTACTAAAATTCTCTTCAATGACTTCTCTAGTATGTTATCTGTTTCCTGCCAAGACTTTGAGTTTAAGACATTTGTGTAACATCCATGTGGCAATGTGTGTACGAGGCTGATATCAAGAAGCAAGTCTGTGCTGGAGATCTGGTAGTTATTAACAAAAGTGTTAGTATGGTCGGCAGTTGAAAACATGTAATAATAAGACGAAATAAGTTAAAGCTCAAGGGACAGAAGGCTGAACTCTATTTAAGGAGACAACTGCAAAATGAGAGGCCTGCAAATGAAACTGAGAAGGAGTCTTTAGAGAAAGAAAAGGAAGACTAGGGTGCAGTTGTGTCCCAGAGGGGAGGGAGGAAAAAGTTTCAAGAAGAAAGGAGTGGACAATAGTATTAATAATATTGACTTGTTGATTAAAAAGCTTGTGGGATAAGGTCTGAGAATTAAAAATTAGTTTGGGAAATCCGAAGGTTATTGATGACCTTACCATAAGACCTTCTAGCAGACTGGGAGTGTCAAACACATTGCATGGTGGTGAGGGATGGGTGGTCAGTGAAGAAGGAGGGATGCACGGTGAGTGAATATTAGCACATAACTCAAGTCTGTAAAAAAAGTTGGCAATATATTCCACCAATTCAGTTTCTTCTACGAGTCCCCTAATTCCAGTTTGGTCAGGTTTGGCAGTATTCTTCAATGCTAAGAAGGGGCAGGGGCTATTTGGAGACTTTGGAAGGTAGCATGGTGGTGTCCACCTAGCTGTGTCCTCCCACCTTTCTCTAGCTCAGAGAAATCTATTTCTAGAGTTGGAGCGGGGGATGCTACCTGTTCTCCCTCCACCTTTATTGCTCTGCCCTTGGCTCCTCTTCAAGCCATTTTCTCTGTGGCCTAATTCCTCTCCCCATTTTGGGGGCTTGAGACTTTGGAAACAAATGCAGAAAGCTTTTCCTTTTATATCCCTTCCCAAGTCAACAAGCCTATGGGTTTAATAGAGAATAAGAGTTGGGAAAGTGGTGAGCTATAGAAGGAAAAAATACCAAGAAAAAAATAGGTTACTATCTCAAACATATTATTTTGTCATACAGATTGGGAAGAAGAAGAAAAGATAGTTGGAAGAGGATATGGGGTAAAAGAAGGTTCTCCTGGAATAACAGCCATTGTGATTTAAACAGCACAAGGAGCATCCCTCACCTAAAGAGACCGTTCTTACGGATGCATGAAAACCAACCATGACAGGCTCATTGCTTCATGATCACAAGTCTTATTTTGAGATTCTCATACTTGCAGTAAGTCCCTCATAGTCACAGAAATTAATATTGGGAGTCAGTTTCTTTGTTTTCCCTGGACAAGATTGCTTGGTGCCTGAGAGGTAGGGGTAGTTGAGCTTAGGAAAGCATACCTGAAAGGGTGGGAAAACTGTAGAAAAGGAAAGATTCAAGGAGAATTTAGTCTACTTTCAGCTTCTTAGAATCTGCTATATCATACTAACCAACCTCAAAGTCAATTTTCACAATTAAGTAATAAAGTGTATTATAAAGCACGTTCTAAAGATGCTCAATGTAAGTATTTAGTAATAATTTCATTTTTCCTTTTGTCCTCGGGGATCAGTACAGCCATGGTCTCTCTTTGGAGTAAAGGCATTTCTTTCATCTAGGAAACCCAATGCTAATTGTCAATAAATCATCATTCATTGACTTCTACAACCTAAACTACATGTTACAGAAGAAATTCTAGCCCCTATGCATCATAATTAACATCAAATAGCAGCACAAAATTGCAGTACAACAAAAAGCTACATGGAAATAACTCTAGCTGGTCAGAACTAAATTAACTCACTGAGCAATGACTTAAGAAGAAGAAGAAAATAATCAACATAGGTTTTACCTATGAAGCTAAAGGAAGGGCTGTATTGGTTGTATCCATCTGGGTCCAATCAGTAGAGAGAAACGACACAGTGATGTGAACAGGGAAAGTTTAATATAAAGACGTTAGCTATAACAGAGGATTGGAGTAACCAGGCTAGTAAAAAGTAAAGGAAACTCTGACAACTATAAAAATAGCAGATATAAGAAGCAGACTTGGAGTTCCCTGGTGGTGTAGTGGCTAGGCTTCAGAGCTATCAACTCTGTGGCCTGGGTTCGATTCCCAGCCAGAAAACTGCCCACATTAAAAAAAATAAAAATAAAAATAAAAAGAAGCAGACATTACTCCATGGCTGAGATACATGCCCTAGAAAGAGCACCTCTAGGACTGAGATCGAGACCTTGGAGAGGGCACAGCCATGGGTCACAGAATGAAGAAGTGGCACAGAGAATCTCAAAGAGAAGTCCCTGTGTTGCTGAGCTGGTGGAACTTACTGGAAAATCACCTTCTGAAACCTGTTGGACATCCGCTATGTGGAACTTGCTGGAAATCTGCCTTCTGGAACTTGCAGTAAATCTGTGCTCTAGGATTCTGAGTAAAGTTGCTCACAGAGAAGGATCTCCCTGTAGGCATTCTACCATAAAACTGCCCAGAGGGGAATGCTGAGAGTAAAGGTGTTGGGTGCTGGGTGTTACCAGCTGCCACACACTGCAGGAATCAGCAACTGAAGAAGCCCCCTGTACTGCAGGAACTGGACACTGAGAAAGCTGAGTGGCAGCAGTGGCTGGACACTGAAGCCATATGCATTGCAGGAGTCTGTTGAGTGGCTACATGGGGACCCGAAAGCAGAATCCTTCCTTTTGCAATGTCTCTCCAGCACATTTCTACTAACGAAGCTCCAATCATTCCAGCTGGCAGGGGAAATATATTTAAAAGAACTAGATGCATTTTCACAGAGCAGATAAAGAGGGTGAATTTAGAACCGAGATGCAGAAATTTGATAATTGGCACAAAAATCTCCAAATGTCATCTCCTGCCAGTTTCTAGGCCCCTCAAAAATGTTTCAGTGTTTTCTGAAGTCGCTGGATATCAATCAGGTAAAAGACTGAACGCTTCAATCATGGACAAAATTCAAATTCCTTTTCAAGGAGGTGTTGAGATATAGGCAAACTGGGTACGGCACTAGGTTAGCTTCCGTGGGACATGCATGAATACGAAGATGAATTTGTCTCGAGGACATTATGACATTAATGCAACTTGTTCTGGTGTTACAGGAAGAGCATCCAGAATGAACTGGAGTAAAGAAGGGTGGGAAATGACCGAGTAGAATGTAGACAGTTCTTTTGGAGAGTGACAACTTTGTCTGTGAAGGTGAACACAAAAGGCAGTAGTAGCTGGAAGAAAATATGGAGCGAGGGAATTTTTAAATAATTAAATGGAGGAGTCTTGAACATATTGAAAAGAGAATGGGAAAGGTCCAGTGGAGATGGAGAGCTTGGACCTAGGAGAGGTAATGTGGAATTCCTGAGCAGGTGGGAGGAGATGGGATCTGTGGAAATAAAAACACATTTCAGCCTAAAACTTTGATTCTGCCTTTGTTAAAACTAAAATTTAGAAGATTATCTTAGTAACATTTTCTTAAGATAACTTTTATTAACTTTAAAAACCATTGATATGCAAGTGACTCAAAAAAAAAAAATGAAGGTATGTGAAGAGAAACACAGAGAAAAGGACCTTGTGTACATTAAATACTTTAAGTAATCAAAGTACTGTGCTGGCTATAACTCTTCTTAGTAAGATAAGGAAAAGAGGTTAGAGAATATTTACATTCCAGTGACCTGTCAGCTGCATAAGAAACAATGAACCCTGTTAGGAGCCAGGTGGGGCAAAGGTCCTACTAAAGTATAAATCTCTGCAGGCTCTGTTTCATAATACCATAAATTATATAGTTTCTCTCTTTGATAGCTCAAAAAACTTCCCAAGACACTCAATTTTAACATCAGTTTTTGCTTAGTATTCCCAGACACTGCTTTTAGTGGTAGAGCACGTGATGACTACACAGTATCTGTAACACGTTTGTCATAGGAAAATTACACTTTATCTTCAAGATAAAAAAGAACTAAGGGAATTTAGGGATTTGGAAAGAAATTAATTAAATGATAGTCCATGCACTCTGAATTGGATAATGAGGAAATCATTAGAAGGAGAAAGTGTAATGGATTAGAGGTCCTGATGAGTTTGAAAAATAGTTACAGTGGGCATATTTGAATAAGTAAGTTAGAAGAATAGGAGATTCTTGTCAAGAAGCAGGATGCTTGATTTTGAAGGTGAAACAGTAACAAGGGATGACAAGGTCCAATGTGTGAGCATGGAAATAGGTATCTGGAGTAAAATGGAGATTATTGGAGAGGAGGGATTAAAAAAATGAAAAGGCCAGGATATTGTCCTTTTATTTTTAATATCATCCAAGTAGATGCTTCAGGGGTTTGGAATGGAGATGAAGGCTGTGCCACTTAGTGATGATCTTCAGGGAATGAAGAAGAATGACTTGAAGATGAGCAGATGACACCAATATGAATAGGGGCGGGGATTATAACTGATTGGCATGCACCTCGAAGGAGCAAAGTGTTTTACAAACATCTTTCCCATTCTCTTTTCAACATGTTCAAGACTCTTCCATTTAATTTTTTAAACATTCCCTTGCTCCTAATGGGAATACCTTAAACCATCTTCTAATATAGGGTAAAAGAAAACAAACAGGAGTTTCCTGGTGGTGTAGTGGCTTAAGGCTTCCTCGCTGGTGCTGTCAGCACTGTGGCCTGAGTTCGATTCCGGACCAGGGAGCTACCCACATACCAAAAAAAAGAAAAAAAAAAAAAGAAAACAAACAACCGTATTTTGGAATATTTTGTATCCTCTGTCTATCCAAAACCTACTTTATTCAAATCCCATTGTTGAAAGCTCTTTTTTAAACAAATGTTTACAGATGTATTATTTTTAAAGGAAAGAATTATTTATAGCAAAGGGAATCTTGAACACAAACTCTAAGGCAGGGGTGTCCAATCTTTTGGCTATCCTGGGCCACACTTGAAGAAGAATTGTCTTGGGTCACACATAATATACACTAACAATAGCTGATGAGCTAAAATTGTGTCGCAAAAAAATCTCACTGTATTTTAAGAAAGTTTACGAATTTGTGTTGCGGCACATTCAAAGCCGTCTTGGGCCACATGCAGCCTGCCGGCCGCAGGTTGGACAAGCTTGCTGTAAGGAAAACCACTGTTCCAAAAGATAAGGACAGCTTATTTTCTCCGCTTTCAACACCTGTAATATTTCTATAATGTGCCTATTTGAACTTAATTTTTTTCTATTTTTCATCCCACATTGTACCATCTAATTGTCCCATTTGTGCCCTTTTAAATTATTCTCTCTACATAAGCCATTTTCAGATTCTGTTAATCTTTCAAAGCTTAGAGGCCAGTTTCTTGGACAAAGTCTTGCTAATTCAAAAATTAATCAATATGTATCAATCCTTCTAATTTACTTCTCAGAATCCATTTCCTACAAATTTAACACTTTACTATACCATCTTGTAATATCTTTTTTTTTCCCCTTTTTTGGTATGTGGGTAGCTCCCCGACTGGGAGTCGAACCCAGGCTGCAGCACCGACAGCGCCAACGCTGAAGCCTTAAGCCACTACACCATCAGGGAACTCCCCCATCTTGTAATATCTTAACTAGATTTAAAGCAGCTTCAAAGAAACCATGGTTTATTCTTTGTTTTCCCTAGAGCACCTAGGATACCCTAGAGCACAAAGTAAATGACCAAAAAGCCCTTAGTTTAGCAGCATGACAGGGTGGAAAATGCGTAAACTTTGGTAGTCATAGATTTGAGTTCTGGTCTGGTTTGTCCTTTTTATGATCATGGTGTTAAAAAGAAAAACCACAGGTCCAAAAGGACATCACTTGTGCTAAAAGCTCATGATACCAAACTTAGATTTAACACCTAGCCTAACTGTAGTTTCAGCCTCTTCCAGGAGTGGAATTTTAAACCAGTCTGACATTTCCTAGAGAGGTACTCTGTCTGATCAGACAGACCTCCAGTATCCCCCTAAGGGAAGGTGTCCTTGCCTGAAATTACCCACACTTAACTTCTCAGTCCCACTGTATTTCTGACTATGAAAACCTTCCATTTGTACAGCCCCTCCGGGCACCCTTCTCCTTGCTAGAGGAGATTCTACCCGATTCATGAATCGTTTAACCAAAGCCAATTAAATCTCCAAATTTACTATGTTGAATTTTGTTTTTTAACAATAAGCAAGTTATTTAACTTTTCTGAGCCCACACTTCCCTGCAAAGATGGGGATAATACCTTATAGGGTTGCTGTGAGGAGGGTAGACAATCGAAGTATATAGTAGAATGCCCGGAAAGCACTGTGTATTCCACACATGGGAATTACTCTTTTGTTAACAATCTTCTCGCTGCCTGACCCCTTTGTCCAAGCTCTTACACCCTAGCTTGAAGTCTTCCTTCTATCTCTTCATCAAAACGCTATTATTAACTGTAACCGTCTACTAGGCCTACTTCCTCCAAGAAAAGTATACTGCTCACACAAGCCTATTATAGTGAGTTCTCCTATCTCTGAATCTTATATTACTTTTATTTTTATACTGTATTTTATACTTTAGTCACCTACATATTCATGGATTCATTAATTTTCTTCCATTTGCTATCGTAAGTTCTAATAAAGGAACAGTGTCTTTTATACATTTTCCTAACCAAAATACAGGATAAGAGGTATGTGATAGCTTAGATAGCCTTGCCTAGAAACTACTTGGAATTGTAATACCTCCAGAAATATCACAGGATGTTGAGAGATTTACCTTTTAATTATTCTTTGAACAGGTCTATGATCTCTTCTTATTCACTATTTTGAAATCCAAACTTTGAAAATCAATTTTTAAACATCTAATGGTAAAGCTTATCCCAAGCTGAACTTATGTGTCAATAAAATGTGACCAGAACCCATGGTGGCCAGGTGGCAAAACCTGATCTGAAGTAAGAATATGTGCGTTATACCTCCTACTTAGTAGTGTAATAGTCTTAATTTTTCCTAAAAAATTAAGTTGATTATGGAGTACTGCCTCAGACCATGTGGGATGTCATGTAACCCAAGTACGAGGCTGTCTGGAAAGTATCCAGCCATGTAATATGAAACATATAGGCATTTATGGCTGGATTTTTTTCGGACAACCCTTGCACACTTTTCTAAAGTCTGAAAAATTCAGAATCCTGAAATCCATCTGGCCCTAAGTTTTCATATAAGGGATTGTGGATCTGTATGTCCTATAGCCCAAAATGCTGCTACACATACAATAGGCTAATTTTTTGAAATTCAAATAAATACTGAAAAATATATATTTATGTTGCTGGGAAAAACATTGTCTAAAAATTCAAGGGATCATTATTAATAGGATTAAAGTTAAAGTTCCTAAATGAATACCTTCATGAAGGAAAGTAAGGTAAAAAAGTTCAAGAAATTATTAAAAATAACAAAGTAAAAATGTCTGCACAAAAAATGTTTTCCAATTATGGCTTTTATTATATATATTATTTTTTCTGATTTCATTAACTGAAAATTGCTTGTAATTGGACATTTCTTACATGTAAATAAGTGATTAAAAATACAAAGAGTGACACTGCTAAAAAATTGTGCTTATGAAATTCACTGCTATATTTACATTAAAGGGACAGGTATTTCCACTACTAGAAGGTTGCTGCTAGTATCGCCAATGATTATTGATACTCTCACACTGTTCTTCATCTATAACACAAGAAGATTGCGACTAAATCACCTGCAAAGGTTCTCCAGAAATTCTGTGATCAAGTAGGTATACAGAACAAGACCAAGTACAAAGTTTTCAATATATAGAAAACAAATTAGCCAGCAAATATTGAGAACCTATATTATTGAAGCTATGGTGATCTTATTGTGTAGAAGTGAAGTTGAAAGTACAGGAAAAGAGAATTTTGTAGTTTTGTACTTAGAAGTTCCTTCAACGTTTATTGTGATCTTATTATCCTTCCTTCACTGGTGATACTGCACATTTTATCAGGGTTTTATGGCAACGCTGGAATATGATGACCAGAACACAGCACGCTTACTTCCGTGGAGTTAGGGTTCAAACGGAATGCTTACGGATAGGAAGGTCAGTTGTACAGTCAGAGTAATTTTAGAAATTATAACAGAGAAGACAGGACAAAATTCACACACACACAAAATAACAAATAAAAGCAGTTAACAACTCATAGAAATGCGGGTACAAAGAGGCCGCTAGTGGAGCAAGAGGAAAGAGGATCACAGAGCATTAGAACTGAAAAGCTCCTGGGAGAAAGTGAGATTTCCCAGTGAACACCACCTCGTAAACAACGGCAGGACAGGACCAGGAGTACCCACAGAGTTCCAGCCGGGGTCCGCCCCGCACAGCGCGCTAGGGTGGGCTGGGGAAAGCGGTTAGGGGTTGCAGCCCTAGTTCCTGTGGTCGCTCCTTCAGTTCTATGGTTCTCTAGCAAATGGACAGATTTTTAAGATCCACGCAATGACTTGGTTAACAGTCCATGTACTTCTCGGCCACCCTTTCCCCTTAACTGGAAACTTAAACTTAACTTTCCGGTAAAGTACTACTTAAAAAGTCAAAAATGCAAATCCAAACGGATCCTGTGCGACTCGACCTCTGAGCGAAAACGCCAAAGCTGAAGAAAGAGTGGAAGCCGGGCCGAGGAGGAAGACCGGCTCGAACACGTGAAGGTAAATCTGGCGACCGCTGGCGGCTGGAGTGTGCGTCTGTGTGTGTGTGTGGGG
>PVJL010009865.1:0-53762 GCA_004026885.1 Lyroderma lyra | reverse complement strand
GTGGAGTGTGTGTATAAGGAGTGTGTGTGTGTGGAGTTGTGTGTGTAAGGAGTGTGTGTGTAAGGAGAGAAAGTGTGTGTGTGTAAGGAGAGAAAGTGTGTGTGTGTGAGAGAGAGTGTGTGTGTGTGTGTGTGTAAGGAGAGAGTGTGTGTGTAAGGAGTGTGTGTGTAAGGAGAGAGAGTGTGTGTGTAAGGAGAGAGAGAGAGTGTGTGTGTGTAAGGAGTGTGTGTGTGTGTATATTGGAAGGAGAATGCACCCACCACAAACAACTATGGTATGAGCAGTGTTTGTAGTAGTTGAAACCCAGGCTGTGCTTAAAACAGGACCGAGCCAACTTAAAAGGTGAGGTGGTGTTATTGTGTCAGTATGGCAAGGTCTCCATGACATACTAAGTGCAAATAGTGTCTAGAGTATGATCCTCTTTGTGTAAAGCACAGGAAAAAGAAGGTTGGTGGTGGTGGAGGAAGCATATACATATATTTGTACATGCATATAAAATGTTTGAAACTTCATATAAAACTATTAGCGGTGCTTATCCCTGGAGAATGGAACTAGAGATGCGGGGCTGGAACTTTTCATTCGTAGTTCACAACTGAATCTCTTCACAAACTACAGAGTGCAAAAATATTTTTTTGCTCTATTTTTCTGTTAGTTTTTGTTTTGAGACTTAAAAAAAAATCTTGGGTTAATTCTGAGATTCCTCACTCTCCCTGGTAGCTTATATGAAGGCTGTCTGTAAAGTCTCCAATCATGTAATATAATAAAATAGAGGCATTTATGGCTGGATTTTTTTTTTTTTTTTTTTTTTTTTTTACAGATAGCCCTCATATATACAGTGCAAAGACATGAGGGAAGTGTACAGGGCACAGAGGCCTTCATTCTGGATGTAATTTGCCCACACTGATGTCCGGTGAGATATCTGTTGTCCTTACAGGTCCTGGATTGTCAGTCCATTCAAGTTTTCTTGGAAGTATAAGGTTTAAGTGATTGATTTAACATTATTCCTAAAATACTTAAATGTAAATAGGAGATAAGCATTTGACCAAATAAGTAAGTAAATAACATTTCTAATGATACAAGTTTAAGTATTCAGTTAGGCAGAGATTCTTAATTTGCAGTTAATGGAGATTCTAAGAGATCCATAGATGGACTCCCTGAAAGTGTGCAAAACAGTATATACTCATGTTTTTTTGAGAAAATGCTCCATAGCTTTCACTAGATTCTCAAAAGCCTCTGAAACCCGCTGACTGGGGAGGGCATTGTTGAAATAATGGTGAACAAGGCTAGAAGGGTCTCTGTCCTCAGGAGCTTACAGTCTGGTGGGGTGAAAGACAAACAGGCAGTTATAATACAGAGAATGTGTTCAGTGATAAGAGGAGGAACAGTGTTATGAGAACATAAGGCCACCTAAACAGGACTGGGGCTAGGTGTCAGCAAGGCCTCCTTGAAGGAACTGACTATTAAATGGAGGCCTGCAGACTTGAGAGGAAAGTAGAATTTGGCCTGGTAAAGGAGAGGTTGGGGAAGGGGGTGGTCTTGGTAGAAGGAAGAGTACTCCTGGCGTCTGCCTGTGCAGAGATCCAGAGTCAAGAGCTACCTTGGCAGTTCATAAGCTGAGAAGAGTTTGTATAGCTGAAGCTTAGAATTACATGGGAGTGGCAGTACAAGATAAGGTTGGGAGATGATCGGAAGCCAGGTTATATATGTGATGCTGGTCATACAGAGGCAAACAAGATGAAAGAGCCCTGACACTCTGTTTTAGTAAGGAAAAGCAGTGAACAAGTAGGCAAATAAGCAAATGTTTTTTATCATGATAAAATAAGCAAGGTGATGTAGTAAACAGTGGCTGGGATATATATTGGGGAGCTCCTTTAGACAGATCTACATACTGTGATCCACATGTACTGGAGGGTTTCAGCAAAGGTGGCATGCAGAATAGAGAGAATTGGATAGATGCGAGAGACACTGAGGGGGTAGAATCAATAGGATTTGGTAGTTAAATGGTTGATAATAACAATAGATTCCATTTATTAAGCACTTACTAAGACCAGGCACTGCTTTAAATGCTTAATATATTCTTTCTCACTTATTCCTGTAACTCTGTGGGGGAGGCATTTATCTCAGTTTTTTAGATGAGGAAATTGCGGCACAGACTTTAAGTAACTAGCCTAAGGTCTCAAGTGGATGGATTCAAGGTCTCATAAGAATTTAAACTCAAATCTATTTCACTCCAAACCCCTGTAAACAGAGGGGGCAAAAGGGAGGATAAATTTGGGAAAGATATAGGAGTGGGAGAAAGATGACACATTTGGGATCCGTGGAGTTCTATGTACCTTTGAGTCATACAAATGGAGATGTCCAACAGGCAAATGGATAAATGAGTATGAAGCTCAGACAAGATTTATGTCAAGAAATAAATTTGTGGGTTGCCAGCATAGAAATGTTATTTGAAGCCACAGAATAAGTGAATATATAGAATGGTTAGAAAGAATTCTAAGGAGCATTAATATTCAAGGAATGGCAGAGAAGGAACCCCCAAGAAGGTGTGGTCAGAGTTGTAAGAGGAAATCCAGGACAGTAGCACCATGGAAGCCAAAGGAAAAGAGAGTTTCAGTGAGAGAGTGATTAACAGTCATGTTCTACTTGAGAGATGAAATAAGATAAGGACCTAGATGTTTCTGTTCTTCTAGTAACAAGAACAGCATTAGTTATCAAAGAGGACAGCCTTGGAGGAATAGTGGGGACAGAATCTCACTTAGTTGTTTGAAGAGTGAATAGGAGGCAGGGAGGTTGAGGTGGTGAATGTAGATAGCTTGATCAAAATGTTTGTTTCAATGGAAATAAGAATCCAGAGTCTAGGTTACAAGTGCGGCTCCTGTACTAAGTTGGGATCATACCTGTAGTCCTGGGGGGCTCCTTTACCCCTTTATGAGAAGACATTTTTCTTTTCCCTGCTGTTAAGTTTTTGCCTTACCTTTCCCTGCTCTTTTCCCTTAGAATACTTCTTGTGTTCTCTGTAGAACACTTCCTGAATACATCCTTATAATGAACCCAGTCTTGGAAAAAGAAATACTGGTCATTCTGTGCCTACAGGCCACTGGCATTACTGGGAGAGCTATGGGAAAGATATGCTCCCAGGGCATATATACTCCCAGAGCAGCCAGGGGCTCATCATCTGTCTTTCTCTCCTTCTAGGATATATTATTTGGGCTCCAGCCATGGAAAAACTACATGGGCATGTGTCTTCCCACCTGGACATTCTCTCCTTGGAGAATCGGTGCCTCAGTATGCTACCTGACTTGCACCTCATGGAGAAACCACATGGAAGTGTGTCTGCCCACCCAGAGATCCTGTCCTTGAAGAACCGGTGTCTGGCCACACTTCCTGACCTGAAGACCATGGAGAAACAACATGGGCATGTGTCTGCCCACCCAGACGTTCTCTCCTTAGAGAACCGGTGCCTGGCCACACTTCCTAACCAAAAGACCATGGAGAAACCACATGGGCATGTATCTGCCCACCCAGACATTCTCTCCTTAGAGAACCGGTGCCTGGCCACACTCCCTGTTCTAAAGAGCACTGTGTCTGCCAGCCCCTTGCTTCAGCGTCTCCAGATACCTCACCTGCAAGTTGATCTGTGCAGCCTGAACACCAGCAACCACCTGCTCTCTGAGCCACCACCCTGGAGGGCTCAGTGCCTCTCTGAGGGACTAAGCCTTCTGACCTGCCCCAGGGCCCTGAAATCCATCTCTGCCACAGAGAGAGTGCAGGAACCAGCTTTGGTAATAGCTCAAAGGACTCCTCTCGACTCCAGTCATGTCTGTGCGATGCTCTAGTCCCTAGCTTTGAATGCCACAGTATCTCTCTGTGCTGTTCTGTATCTATGCGCCTTCTCTCCTCGGAGCCACTCCTTGAGGTGCTGTCTTTGTCAGCTCATTATTCCTATTGCATGTCTAATTCAGAGATTCTGGATGATAGAGCAAAAATAAGCCTGTCCTTAGTAAGCCTCTGCAGGGGGAAACCAGCATGATACTGTAGTAGCAGAGTCAGTCAGGTGCTTTGAGATCTTATATCAGGCATGAGACACATCTGCTATACCCCAGCCTACTCCCCGGTATGTGCTTGTGCAAACACATGTCCACCTGTACACATATATATGAGCACATTTAGTATACAGGTCAGAATCAGTAGACAAACACACATTCCTTCTGTATAGCCTCAGGATTCAGACTGAAGGAAAGGCTGATCTGAGCTTTATACTGTTTCTGCCAATTACAAGCCACACAACCTTGGGCAAGACTCTTAACTTTTTGAAACTTTAATTGCCTCACCTTTAATATGAGGTCAGTGAATATCTATCTCATAGGGTCATTGTCAGGATCACAGCTACTGCCATATTATATTTATTTAGGGCTTTGCAGTTTGCCAAGAGTCATACATGGGTTATCCCATTTAATCTTCTAAGGAAGGTGGCAGGGAATGGGGACATGGCCCTTTTTCTTCTGACTCCAAAATATTTTAATAGCATCATAGGAGGTGTGGTGGTGGTGGTGGTGGGGACCCAGGCTCCTAGGCTGTGACAGCAATAAGGTGGTAAAAACTGGGGGAAGATCATGAAGCATCTGAACAAAGGTTGAGTCAGAAAAGGTGTGGGTGACAGGAAGATGCCTAAGACAGGACAAATGAGTACTGCGTGTGAAGGGAGTGGAGTTTAGGTGTGAGAAGATAGATGTGGACTGTTCTTGTCCCTGGGAGCTGCCTTCTGTGTTTGAGGGGCTGTTGGTGCATGCCGTGATTAATAATTGCCACTATCCCCAGGGTCATTGGTCCTCCTCAGAAGAGAAAAAGCTGGAAGGGAAGGAATGGGCAGAGGCTCAAATGCCTTTTTATAGTCTAAGCTTGGGAGAAGAGGAGGAGGTGGAGGAGCTGGCCCTGAAGCTCACCCATGGGGACTCTGAGTCTCCTCCTGAGCCCACTGACAAGGCCCTTCAGGAAAAGAAGGTAAAAGTTCCAGCGTCGGGGAGAGCTTGATGGTGGTACAGGGAAGGGCATGGTGTGGGTGGGAGGAGTTGGCCCGAAGATGGAACCAGATGCCCTCCAGAGATGAAAGGAGAAGGAGGGGGTATTACCTAGCTCTTACTTCTCACTTCCTAATCCTCTTGGACAAACATCTTCCCAAATCTGGGGGCCATTCTCTCTGTCCTTGATTTTGTAAGTTGGCGTAAGTAGATGCCGAAGTTGGTCCTTATTACCTCCCTCCTCCTCCCTCCCTTCTCTGTCCCAATTCCCAGATGACTCTAATGAGCTTGCTGTGCTCCACTGTGGCATCAACTGTAAACATGAAAGATGCAGTGGACTCTACCCTCCTGGAAGTCTGTAGTGAACTTGCCCGCTTGGAACCTGAGTTTATCCTCAAGGTATTGTGGCACGATGAGGGGATGGAAGTGGGAAGCTGGGAGCTAGGGAACATGCTATGGTGTGTGAGCAGGATGGTGACCAGCTTCATGTGCAGGTGGAAGGAGCTTCAGTTAGAAAGGGAGTAGGCTCTCCAGCGGAGTCTGTGGCCTGGTTCCTGCGGTTCTCTGAGGAGTAGGGAAGGTGGGATTTGGAAGGAGTATACCAGGGATCGTTTGTTTAGCAAGTATCCCGGCTAAGTACACAGTGCTAGGCCTTCAGCGTCATACCAACAGAGAATGAAACACAGTGTGGCTCTTAAGGAGCTTATGGTATTGTTAGGTCAGCAAAACACTCTCAAGTAATATATAAATGCAAATGGCATAGTAGATAGCAGAGAATGGGGAAACTGTTTTCTATGAGGCTTTGGAAGATGGCAGATTTAATTAGCACTTTGAACCCTGGGTCAGTCTTTGATAGGCATTGGTGGTGGGAGGTCTTCCAAAGAGGAAAAGAGCCTGGTTGACTTTGCAGGTGATCAGTAGACTCAGGAGAAGACATGGTGCAAAGATGGATATGGGCTAGATTAAGGAGGATTTAGAATGCAAAGCCAAGAGCCTTGGAGTTTATATTTTATAGACAGTATGGAGGGCTCAGGAAATGTTTTATGGAGGTAGATTAGATAAGCAAATTAGGGCATGAACCCTGGGAGAAGTAGATGAGATGCTAACCCTCCCCACCCTGTGTCCTAGGCATCTCTGTATGCCAGGCAGCAGCTGAACGTCCGGGATGTGGCCAACAACATCTTGGCCATTGCTGCCTTCTTGCCAGTCTGCCGCCCCCACCTACGACGATATTTCTGTGCCATTGTCCAACTGCCATCTGATTGGATCCAAGTAGCCAAGTTATACCAGGTATGACAACCACTTCCCTGAGCTTTGGCCCTTACTTAGTTGCCTCTCCTTTGCTCGCTGCATCCCTGGAGAAAATGCTCAGACAATTTGTCTTCCCTTCAGCCATCCTCAGCCTTGGTGCCCAGACAAGGCACCAGCTCCCTGTACCAGGGAGGATTGCCCAACAGGGAGAATATGATTGAGAAGGGCTGACTGGACCATAGTTTGAGAAAAATCGGTTTCATTCTGTACCTTGTATTTACAGTGAAGAACATGAGAACTATAGAAGTCTACTGACAAGCCCGGTACCACAGAAACTATAATTTTAGAGCTAGGGCTGGGAACTTGCTCCGGATTCTGTGCTCTCATTTAACCCTTGAAGGTTCTCATTTTGTTTTGGAGGGTTTGTTTAGATCTTACTCTGCCTGGTCTATTCTGTCTCTCTGACAGAGCCTGGCTGAAGGAGAGGAGAACAAGCTGGTGCCCCTGCCTGCCTGCCTGCGTGCTGCTATGATGGACAAATTTGCTCAGTTTGATGAGTACCAGTTGGCCAAGTACAACCCTCGAAAGCACCGGGCCAAGAGCCGCCCCTGCCGACCTCCCCGCCCTCCGGTCAGTCCCTGCCTCAGCCCTGGTCATTCACAGCCAGGGTTCCTTTTCTCTGGAAAAGGAGAGACAAAGGGACATGTTGACTCTGAGAGATCCCACATTCAGCATCTGACATGTTCCTACCACCAGAAAAATGTGGAGGAGCTGGGTAGAGCTTGGGGCGGAGAGGGCATGGTCTGCCTCCTTCCTATCTGGCTTCGTTTTTGGCAGAAATGGGGTTGGGGGGCTATTGGAGTGGATCTCTTCAGGGACAACTGCCTTTTCCTTTTTGAAACTACTTCTCTTATTTCTACAGAGGACAAAGCCTCCCTTTTCTGAAAAACGGTATTTGCCAGAGAACCTTCGACATCTTAGAGATACACAGAAGGAGGTGAGTGCTTTGTTCTGGGGTTCTATATATGCATGTATAATCTTTTTGCAACTGATGTTTAGAAATGGAACTCCATTTGGTTTAGAAATACTAATAGTGGGTGAGGTAGGTGCATGCCAATTTCCTGTCTAGGGGAATCTCAGCTGTGATATGAGGGTCGGGTTTTGAGAACACTGGGAAAGGCTTTTTTTCCATTTCACTCTCCTTGGCATTATACTTTACTGACAGGTGGCATGTCCAGCTGGATAAGTGAGTTAGACATGACATACCTGCCTTCCGTAGGAAGTTTTAAAAACAAACCAAATTGTTTTTGCATTAATGACAAGGCATTGCACTTTTTCAAAAAATATTTTTATTAAAAACAGAGATAATATACAATATTATTAGTTTCAGGGTCACACCATAGTTATGCAACATTTATTTACCCAAAAGAATTGATCACCATGATAAGTCCAACAATCATCTAATACTGTTCAGTGCTATCACAATATTGTTGACTATATTCCTCATGTCTTATATTACATCCCCATGACTAATTTGTTTTATACCTGGTAATTTGGACCTCTTATTCCCTTTACCTTTTATGCCCTTTTTATACTTCTCAATTACTGCTGATATGTCATATTATATTAATTTCAGTAGTACAGCATAGTGGTTATACATTTATATAATTTAAGAAGTGATCCCCTGGCTAGTCTAGTACCCACCTGGCACTTGCTATACATAGTTATTACCATATCATTGACTATATTCCCTATGCTTTACTTTATATCCCTGTGACTCTTTTGTAACTATCAATTTGTTCTTCTTAATCCCTTCACCTTTTTCACTCAGCCTCCCAGTCCCCTCTCATCTATCACCCTGATAAATCTGGCACCCATCTGACACCATAATGAGGCTTTGCACTTAGTGGTTAAGAGCATAGAATCTAGATCAGACCACCTGGATATGAATCCCTCCACCAGCCTTGTGGGCTACATGACTTTGACCAAATGACTTACCCTGTTTTGCCTCAGTTTCCTCAGATATAAAATGAGGATGATAGTGGTACTGTCTTCATTAGGTTTTTGTGAAGATTAAATCAGTTATTGTATTTCAAGTATTTCTGACAATACCTGGCACTAAGTGTTAGCTGTCATGTCATTTAAAATAGACCCATTTTACCATTGATAGTTCAGTCTTGTATAAATGAAACACAGTGACCCCAAAACACTGCTATCTTATGTTCACCACAGGAACTTCTGTTGCTGGAGATTTTTACCCCCTATTCCTACTCTGCCCAAATCTACTTTGGGGAAAGAAATTACTTAGAATGATCTTAGGTTCTGCCTTCTGAAGAAACTGACCATAGTCATAGATTAAATGACCCCTGTGGGATTTGGGGATATTTCCACAGTTTGAGAAGACCTACAGTGCAGTGCCAGAGAAAAAGCATGAACCAAGGTTCACCCTGAAGAAGTTGGTACAGCGACTGCATATCAAGGAGCCTGCCCAGCATGTCCAAGCCTTGCTGGGCTACAGGTGAGAAGATATACCCTGCACATACATTCCACTTGGGCAGTCCCATGACTTTTCAACATCCATGGCCCCAGTCCCTGTAGTTCTGACCCTAGCAACATTCATTTGGACAGACATGCTTGTGAACATGGCTGAATGGCTTTGACTGACTACCTTTCCTTCCCTGGCTTGTTTTCAGCTGGCTTTGAAAATGATCAACTTTTCCTCCTCTTTTCCAGATACCCTTCTAACCTACAGGCTTTTTCTCGAAGTCGCCTCCCTGGGCCATGGGATTCTGGCCAAGCTGGGAAGAGAATGAAGCTGTCTCGGCCAGAGACCTGGGAGCGGGAGCTGAGCTTGCGGGGGAACAAAGCTTCTGTCTGGGAGGAACTCATTGGTAGAGTAACCTTGACCATCATACTCCGTTTCTCTCTTTCCCCATTTGTGCTTCTCCATTTTGGACTCTTACTAGTAGACTTCCATGGCATGATTCAGGTATTCCCTTGCTCGGTAGTTGCATCACTGAAAATGTTTGGACTTATAAAGTCTGCCATTGACCACACCCAAGTGGGTAGTGGTGCCTGCTTTGCGTAGCATTGGCATTATAGGTCAATCTTTATTCCAGATGTGGTTAAGTGATACATCAGCCTTTATTAACACATGACAAAAGTGGCGCCTTCTTTGTAATTTCACTTGTATCAATATCTGTGTAACTCATCCAAACAAGGGAGAACTATAGTGGAATCCCCACAGAAATTCATATTTGGGATATGGACATTTTAGGTAATTTGCCCACATTGATGTAAAATATTCAAATCAGAGAGGACCAACTTACTTTCAATCCTTTCCTTCTCTCTGTTTTGTTGTTGTTGTTGTTGTTGTTGTTAGCTTATTTTTAGCTATAGAAGCTTCTTTGTATTATATTCTATTTTCTTTTATTTCCTCCTTTGTCTTTGGAAATTTAAAGTGACTTCTTTCTGTTGAGAAATATCTGACTGTAGACCTTTTGACTGCTTGAGTTTTGTGGACTTCATATTTTGGAGCTCCAGAAGCCCAAGGTGGCATTTGCCTTATTTCTCTGTGAACTGCCGTATACAGAGTGTACTCAGGACAACCCAAATTGCTCAGCTGCTTAGCACTCCTCTCACTTTGTGGTTGTCATTGGTAGTGTACACATCAGAATCACATGAGAATTAAAATACACACAAGCACACAGATGCCAGACAATATCCCTTGTTCCCAGTATTGATTCATCTTTGGGTGACTAAAGAGGCCTCCACATCCTCCCTCTGTCCCTGAAAATTAAAGCTTTCTCTTTTGTCTTGGCTGAGACAGATGCCCATAGTCTAATACAGTGGTTTCCAGGCTTTTTGGATCATAATTGCAAAAAAATTTGGAATATACTAGAATATATGTGTATGTATTTTTAAAAGTTTTGTGCATGTACAAATAAATAATGTACTGTAAGAAATATAAAATATAATTACATAAATATAGATATGAATATAAATAACAAAATATAAATAACAAAATATTAAAACATGTAAATATAAGTATAAAATACAAGATAAAATGTAATTAGATATATAGACCCTTCTTTGGAGACAACAAGCTCATTAACAATTTTTTGTAATGAAATCAGTGAATTTCTCAGTTTATAGGATAAAGACTCAAGTTATTTTCTAGTATCAAAACTATGATGTTAGACTCAAGTTCTTACCAAAATGATCTAGAAAACCTTTCATACATAGCAAAAGTTGAGAGAAGCTAATGGCTTTACAAAGGATATAATAGTTCACCAGTTGTTACACATCACTGATACAGTATACACAACTTAATTTTTCCATTCTCCTGGTGAAAGCTGCTGGTGAAAGTGGCCAGTGCCTGGGATGTGGGTATAGGGGCTGACAAACCTGGTCTCTAAAGTGATCTGAATGCACCTCTGGGGGTACTCTGGAAAAATATCACACCTCCTGTTTATGTTTACCTTCCTCTAAAAGATAGAGGGAATTTTTCTAATATTTACTATACAGATTAATAGTCACTCAGTCCATGTGGTATAGGAGTTTACTGAGGAAGAGGAGGAATTCCACAGTATGAGGGCATTGATGGTGTCCCCTCACAGTGACAGGTGAAATTTTGCTTCATTGCAAGTCTTTTTCACCTCTTCTTAAATGAAAAATTACTAATCAGGTCTTACAAGAAATTTTCCAGAAAACTTAAAAAGTATCAAGAGGACTATTTGAAATATGGATTTATACTCACTACTGTTAATGGTGAACCTTACCTTAAGTGTATATTGTGCCTTGAAATATTAACTAAAGATTGTACTACATGTATGCAATTTATAAGTAAACAGACTTACACCAGGAAATTTCTCTTTTAGCCATCTAAAAAGTTTAGTAATCATTATTCCAGATTAGAGAATATGGGTATATTTGGCAGTTGAGCCCAATCTCAGGGCTGAAGCCAACAGACAAAGTGGTAACCTTAAGTTGTTCATTGAAACAGCCATCCTATAAACAGTGTTGAATAAATTTTTCTCCAAACTTCAGGCCAACCTTGTTTTTTTATTTTTTCTTTTTTTTTTCTTTTCAAAGCTTTAGACAATTTGAGTTGGATAAGTCATGTGTTAGGACCTCACTTCATCCATTATGAATTTTGTACATGACCTTTGAACTCTGTGTTCTCCTCTCTGAGCTCTCTCACTCATCCTTTGTTTGCTTTTCTCACCCTATGTCTGATCTTCTGCAGACAATGGGAAGCTCCCCTTCATGGCCTTGCTTCGGAATCTGTGCAACCTGCTGCGGGTTGGCATCAGTGCCCGTCACCACGAGCTTGTACTGCAGCGACTCCAGCACGCGGTATGTGTGAGGGGCAGGGAGCCGTTGGCCCAGCCACTGCAGGTGGGTGTGGAATGCTGCGGCAGCTTTGGAAGCCAGGCTTTTTCTACTGGCTGGGGAAGGTCATGGCCACCAAGCTATTTCTTATGGACTGTAAATAGATATGGAGATATAGATAGGTAGGGGGTTCATCAACCCTTTGAAAAATTAGAGGATAAGAACTTTTCCTATTTTCTGAGATCAGTGATTTGTCAGGAAGAGGCACTTCTGTGATTTCACTGGCTCGAAAAGGAGTCTGGCAGAAGAGAATCAGGGCACCTTCTATTACTTCCTTGCCTTCTTCACTTCTCATATTCTCACATGATGACTTTCTCTTTCCTTTAATCTTCTCTCTCTTTCTCTGTATCTCTTGTCTAAAATCCATCTTGTCTTTCCTCACCTTCCCACAAATCTGGAGTGATTATCTCGTCTTCCTGGTCACTGAGGCTCCTAAGGCCCCACATACTCATGACCCCTCCCTTGCTTTTCAGAAGTCCGTGATCCACAGTCGGCAGTTTCCGTTCAGATTCCTTAATGCTCACGATGCCATCAATGACCTTGAGACTCAACATAAAAATAAAGGTATTATCTCTCCTCTCCCAACTCTCATTTGTCTCTCATGTCACAGAATAGATGAGGCAGCATGACTGGTAACTTTTAGCCTCTTACTTTCCAGTCTCAGGGTATGGGATGGCCAGAGGTCAGAGGCTTGCCAGCCCCAAGGGTTGGGGCACAGGACAGGTATCGATGGGAAAACAAGATGAGGGAATAGAAGCTGCCTGACTCAGATATGTACCTGTCACCACATAGCATTGCCATTTCCTTCCAACACACAACTGATGAGGCGGATAATAATTAGAAGCTCAAGAAATAGCAGGATTCGTATTCAGAGGCAGCCAACTCGTCGGGAACTTCGGGCAGGAATGATGATACCTATGATGTATGAGCAACTCAAGCGGGAGAAGCTGAGAATACATAGGACAAGGTGAGTGTGTTGTGTGTGTGTGAGTGTGTGCATGCATGCATGCACGTTATCTGGGAGCAAAGGGTGGTATTCTGACACTCCCAGTTCGGGAGTCATCTGGGAACCCCAGCTTTTATTTTGAAAAGATATGCTTGTCAGTCATCCTAATGGCTCGGACTTGCCTGGTTCTAGTCATCTCTTGCACAGCAGACCTTGTCTTTAACATTGTCTTATAGAGAGATCGTAAAACAAAATCTGTGTTTAGGTCTCTGCTTTATTCTCTGTGGTTGTTTTACTGCTTTCTGTGGATTCTGTGAGTCTGTGTAGCATCTTCCTTCCTCTTCGTGCATGCTACTGCCTCCTTTGCTTCTTGTTTCATGGTTTTCTTTCTTTCTCTTCTCTGTGATACCTGTTTGTTTTTGTTTCTCTCTCTGTATTTTCTGACCTATTTACTTTTATTCTATTAAATCATGTATACAGTGGACTTTCAGTTAACTGGCACCCATGGGGCTTGGTAGATGCCAGATAAATGTAGGTTCTGGTTGCTTGAGAGTTACTATGAAAAATAGACCTAATACGATATTCCATTCCATACCATACTGTACCACAAACTCTGTATCACCTTGATATTAATATTGAAATACAGTAATTAAAAGCAAAGTAAGACCAATGAAGGCAAACTTAATGTAACATAGTTTTATTATAAAAACAGCTAGCTTTGTGAATGCAGTGTGCAATTTTAGTGAAATGGCAGTCAATAAACTTTTCAACTTAATGAACTTCTCTAACATTTTTTTAAATTTCAAGTAACTTAGAAAAAAACACACACCACATACACACTTAAAACTGTTACAGTGTGGGTAGAGAGTTTACTGGGCAGGTATTGCCTCAGGATCATCAGGACCTGATGATGTAGCAGGACAGGGTCTGGAGAAGTGGGTGTGAATGATTTTGGATCTACATCAGTAGATGATGCTGTTCTGGCAAACTTGCGTGCAGCTTTCTTGAAAAAAGTGAACAAATATCAGCTTGCTTTGAGCTCTTATACCTCTCACACAAAGTCAGGTTTTACGTGATGTGCAGCTGCATAACATACTGAAATTTTATTTTAATTTTTAAAGTATTATTTCTTCTATTTTTTTTTTCTGGTTGTTTGAGTTTCAGTTAATGGAGAGTCTACTGTAGTTATCAGGCATGCTCAGACACAGACATAAAACCTTTTTGTAAGCTTGATGAAGTCCTAGCACCCTGTCTTTTCACATGCTTCAATGGTATCTTCATTCATTTTCATTCAAGGCAAAGGCAGGGCTCATCTAACTTCCAGTAGAACCTAGTGGCCAGGAATGTCCTGAATCAGTGATCCCAAGGCCATTAAGAATCAAACCTAGGGTAAAGTTTAAAACTGTACCTTTGTTGGCCAGTAAGGTAGCCTCTAGCCACATGTGGTTATTGAGCATTTGAAATGTGACTAGTTGCAACTGAGAGATGCTGGATTTTAAGGACAGTATGAAAAAGGATATAAAATACCTCATTCATAATTTTTGTATTAATTGTATGTTGAAATGAAATATTTTCATATATAGGTTAAATATAATATTAAATCAGTTTCTCCTGTTTCTTTTTACTTTTAATGTGGTTACTAGAAAGTTTTAAATTCTATTTATAATTTTAGTTTAATTTCATTAATTTTATTTCAATCTATGGGATAGCACTGATAGACATTACTGAATTCTATAGATTAAAAAATTATGAAAAATTTTACACATGCATACAAGTGATGAGAATAGTATAATGGACTCCAGTAAGACCGTTAGCCATATTCAGTGATTATCTACATTTTAGCACACTTCCTCTCCTGATTCCTTCTTTTTTTTGAAGACTTTTTAAAAAACAAATGTTGGGAGGTTCCCTGGTAGTCTAGTGGGTAGGTTTTTGGCATGCTCACTGCCAAGGCCTGGGTTCACTTCCCTGTCAGGGAACCAACCAAAACAAAACAAAACAAATGTTTAATAATATGACATATTTTATTTCATCTCTCCATACTTCTCATGTGTCTCTTAAAACAGATATTTTCTTATATAATCAGAATGTCAATATACTTAACAAAACTGAAAAAATTTTCCTAGTATTATCATTTATTAAAGATTTTCATTTGTATCAAAAATATTATTTCACAATTTTATTCAAATCTGGATCAAAAGGCATGCGTGTTACATTTGCTTATTAATCTTCTTAAATCTCTTTTAATCTTTTAATTGTTTTCATGCTATGGACTTGCTGTGGAAACCAGGTTTAAGGGCCCCACAGAATGTCCCATATTCTAGCTTTGTCTACTTCTATGTGGTGTCATCTAACTTGGTTCTCTCTGGCATGAACCCTGGATACAAAGTCCAAAACCTTGACTAATTCAAATTTAACTTTTTTTTTCTTGCAAGAATATTTCTTTATATACTATGAGTGAGATCATCAGACTTTTTCGCTTCCTGATAGGATACAGGATCAGAAGGCACAAAAAGTCTGGTAATCTCTATCATAGTGATGCTAAGATTGATCAGTGGCTCTTTGGTGATGATAGCTTGATCTCTGTACTGTAAAGTTAATGGTTCACTCATTGATCTTTGCCTGAACCATTTGTTTCATTAGTAATTACAGAATGGGGTTTTTCTGTCATTCCCCATGTTCATTAGCTGAAATTCTAGAAAGAACCTCCTTCATCAACTAAAGCTATTTAGCTCTCTTGTAATAAAGATCTTACTAGAAAGGTGGGATGAATGCTCAATTTTTTTCTATTTAATTGCCAGTTTTCGGAGTAAGCAAGTAGTGCATGTTCTTTAAAATACAATTTAAATATGTGTAGCAGTTAAATCTTGCCTCATAAGCAAGTATGGATTGATGTGTTAAGCATGGCAAGTGATTTCAGAGAGTGGGTCTACAGAGGACTTCTCTCCTGCCATGAGAGTGGATTAGGAGAAGCTCTGTCTCAGCCTTCTTTACAGCAATGGAGGCGGAGTGTCAGAGGTGGGTGAAGACCACTGCTTGAGTGGCAAGTTCTCATCTTCCCATCTACCTGAAAGTGGCACACAGAGAAACCCCTGAGACCTTCTGTCTGTGTCTTTCCTGCCTTCAGACAGTGGAAATATGACAGTGAGATGCTGGTTCGGTATCGACAGGCGTTGGAGACAGCCGTGAACCTTTCCGTGAAGCACAGCCTGCCTCCGCTGCCAGGCCGCACCCTCTTGGTCTATCTGACAGATGCGAATGCAGACAAGCACTGTCCCAAGAGAAACCCACAAGGGGTAAATAAAACACAATGTGGGAGGTTGGTAGGATGCTGGGGATCCTGAGAGGTATCCTGTTTGCAGCCTTGGTTCTCACGAGCAAGCAAGCAAGCACCTGAAATAAATGATGTGCATTTGCTTCCCAGTATCAGACCTTGGCCCTTGGGGACAGTCCTTAGACTGTGGTCTCAGGCCTGTTCATGGATTATAAGACTAACATTTCACACTTGGCTGGTTCTTAATCTTCCCTAAAATTCTGTCACCAAAATATTCACTTTAACTTCCCTGCATCCCAGTGCTGAATTTGGGCAGGGATCCTGGCACCTCTCTGCCTTCCTCCCCAGGAGCTTTTCAGGAGGGCTGCTGAAGCTGTCCCACCCTAACTGGGGATTTTGTCCCCCTTTCCCCATCCAGTGGAGGTATTTGGCCTACACGACTGGATGGGCAAGAATGGATTTGAAAGTTGGAGAGCCTTATTTCACCCTCATGCTTGTCTAACCAGCCCCCCCTGAACTATGTGCTGCTGTTGATTGCAATGATGAAGGCATGGGCAGAGCACGCGGATCTTCTGCTGTGTGGAAGCGGTGTTCTGAAGACTGCTGTGGTTAAGGCAGAAGAAGGTATTCTGAAGACTGCTGTCGAACTCCAGGCTCAAGTCCCGGTCAGTCACCCACCCTGACACATGCAAAAATGTATGAATGGACACAGGCCTGGGAATGGCCTGCTGAGCCAGGAAAGGCTTGGGTATACGCAGTTCTGGAGGTTTATAGTGTTTGTTATTTACTGAATATCTGCCAGGCACCACTTAACATGATCCTCTTTCCTTCAGGAGTTGGATGAGAATGATGAATGGTCCCTAGATACTTTTGGGAAGTACTTGCTGTCTCTGGCTGCCCAAAGGGTTCCTGTGAGTACTGCCTAGACCCTGAGAAACCCTCTTCTCCCTGACATTTTTCTCCACAACTGATGTATCTCATTTCTCAAAGCTAACCTTTCAAACTACATACAGTACCCAGATCAGCTCCCTGCTGGCTGCAACCCCCTATCCAGTGCTATGCTGGTGAATATTCAACAACCAGCAACCAGGGAAAACAAGTCTGGGTTAATAACGTTTGCTAATTTCCATGGTGTAAATACTCCTTCCATGTCTGATTTCAAGATGATTGCATGTCAGTGAACACAGAGTTGGGAAGGGATGCTTCGTATCACATCATTGTATAGTTTTCCCACAATAGATGTAAGTAATTTGTTTTTCATACAATTTAATATTTAGCAATGGCCATGTTTAACAGCCGGCTCACAAAATTCCTAAAAATTTGACAATCAGCTCTTGGAAGCTATAATGAGTCAGCGACAGCACACCACTGCCTCTACTCGCAACTTCACTTTGATAGCCCTCCGTCTCAGTCAGGTGCAATGGCTGCCTCGTCCCAAGAGCTCTCAGGAGAGGCAGTTTCCAACCTGCTCAGAATTCTAATTCCCCAGTCCTCAGTGATCTCTTTTCTTGCTGTCCTGAGCTCTTTGCCATCTCTTCTGTCCCTCTATTCCCTGGTCTCAGCCTCCTCCCCTGTTATCTTACAGGTGGACAGAGTCATCCTCTTTGGTGAAACTATGGATGCCAAACTGGTAAACGTGGCTAAGCAGCTTTTCTGGCAGCATGTGAATTCCAAGTGCCTCTTTGTTAGTGTTCTCCTGAGAAGGAAAAGTTGCATGTAAGGATTCTCAAGACACCTTGCCCAGTGCCAGGAGATAGTGACCCATGTTTCCTTTCTATAACTACAAAAGCTTGGGACCCTACCACTTGCCAGGCACCTCCCATCTCTGCCTTGTACCTCTATTGCACTTCAGGTGCTAGAAACTTCTGTGAAATCTTCAGCCTAGCTCATCCCCTTTCTGAGACTCTACCCCAGCCCCAGCCTAGCACATAACTCTATTAAAAGAGGTAAAAGAGGTGGGGCATCTATCCTATGGTGGTAGGAGGCAGTAACTCTGTGTTCCTGGAACTGTTTCTAATGGGTAGTGGTTTGTTCTTCCTTTGCCAGATTACAAGATATGCATCCCAATGACGTGACTCTCTCAGGCTGTACTGACGGTATACTGAAGTGAGTACATGACAAACACTGAAGGCATTGGGGGTTTCGTTAGAGCATCTTTCAGAGATTATTTGTAGTCTCCACTCCATTTACTTTTTTTTTTAAAGCAAGATAAAATGTTATTCCTCTTTCACAACTGTCTAGACATAGCAGCAGCACAGCGTTACAGAGACCTAGGCCCCTTCTATCTTATCGCTCCACCCTTCTCATATACTCTGCTTCTACCTCATGGTTCAAGATGGCCACTCCAGCTCCAGCCATCATTTTTGAATCACATCTAGTAGGAAAGAATAAAAGGGGACATGGGAGATTGCACTGTTTGCATTTAAGTGAACAACTCAAGAGTCAGTTATATCATTTCTATTCCATTCTTAATGCAGAGGAAATCCCATGCTAAATTTATGTGTGTGTGTGTGTGTATTTTATTGTTAGACTTATTGGGGTGACATTGGTTAACAAGAATTACATTGGTTCCAGGTGTACATAAATTTATGTGTTTATAGCCAGATTTAGAGGAAATCTTTTTATTTTGTCTTTTTCTACATGCTTAGCCCTCGCGTTTACATGTTCTCTCCTCTGGATGCTAGTCATTGCCCCACCTCCTATTCGGAAGCCTCATGCACATGCCTCCTTCTCCAGGGACCTTTCATGGCTGCTACAGAGTTGATCAGACCCAGACTGGGATGGCCTTAATCTTTATACCTTCACCCACTCCAAATGCCCCAGCTCAACAGAAAGCATATAACCATGCACAGCAGGAGTGGGGCTAGAACTGAGTTCTTTTCTTTTTCTTCATTTCTGTGGTTCAGCATCCTCATTTATTCTTAAACTTACCTTTAACTGCTTATGGTCATCTTCTTAGGGAGCTCCAGTTGACTGAGTGACCTCACCTAGCCATGTCTTTGTCCCCTGCTCCCTTGGAAGACCTTTCTGATCTGATTCTGGTATTCTGCTCTCATTTATTTTGTCACTATTTATGTCAGATTCATTGCAGAGCGTGGGGCCTCCCGTCTTCTAGAACATGTGGGCCAAATGGACAAAATATTCAAGATTCCACCACCCCCAGGAAACACAGGGGCCCTGTCTCTCCGGCCACTGGAAGAGAATATTTCAAGTCCCTTGGCTCCTATTTCCCAGCATGGGTCAGTCTATGTTTCTGTGCCTTTGTGAATTGGGAGGGGTTGCCGTCAAAACCTAGAGAAACTCAGGTGGCTGAAATTCTAGTTGTTGAGATACTGCTTGCTCTGTTCACTGTGATATGCTTCTACTTTCCCAGGCAGGGGCTTCTCTAACATAAGAAATTGTCAGATTGTGAACATGCCCCTTTCTCTATTGGGGAAAGGGGATCAGAATGTGAGGCAGGCATCGTACACCCTGGGCTTAGGCAGAAGGTGTGGGAGCACAGCCTCTGGCTTTCTCATCCCAGCTTTGCCAAACAGTAGCTTGAACCTTGAGCTAGTTGTTTAATTTCTTCAGCTGTAGTTTCTTGGTCAGCAAAATTGAGATAATGATTGTGCTTATCTCACAATGTTGTCAGGAGCCTTCCCTGGGCAAACAGTAAGTGCATAATAATTATTAGTTGTCAAAGGAGGGATGCATGAGAAATGGCAAGTGGGTTTCATTTCTAGGGCTCCGTAGTTGGGGCTATGAGCAGGTTGTTTTCTGGAGACCTGCGGGACACCCCGCTGCTGTTTATCATACCTGGCTCATGCTCTGTGCTGAATGGTGATCACAGCTGCATTTGTGGAATTGGGTTGGGGGCTCATGCCTAGACCAAGCCCACCCCTCTGATTGCTCCCAGATGGCGCAGCATCCGGCTTTTCATTTCCTCCACTTTCCGGGACATGCATGGGGAGCGGGACCTGCTGCTGAGGTCAGTGTTGCCAGCACTGCAGGCCCGAGTGGTCCCCCACCGCATCAACCTTCACGCCATTGACCTGCGCTGGGGCATCACTGAGGAGGAGACCCGTAGGAACAGGTATAGGGACCACAGAGAAGAGGGGCTTGAGTGGTGGAACGGAGGTGGGCAGGCTTGGGGCTGCAAAGATGGCTTAGGCCCAAGGGCAGTGGGTGCTCATGAGAGCAGACTGCCTTCATTATACTCAGTTGTGAGCCAAGGCCCCGGTGTTCCCTGATATGATGCCCCATAACCATGCCTGCAGACAACTGGAAGTGTGCCTTGGGGAGGTGGAGAACTCGCATCTATTTGTGGGGTTGCTGGGCTCCCGCTATGGCTACGTTCCCCCCACCTACAACCTACCTGACCATCCTCACTTCCGCTGGGTAAGGCACACACGATTGGAGTAGGGTCTGGGGAGGAAACAAAGGTTGGTGCGAGGGTGGGGAGAAGCCATGGTTTGTTAAGAACTCTGGGATTATGTACAGGCAGGTCCTTGAGACTTGAAGTGAAATACAGGCAGAAGGTTTTGTGAGTGGGAATTTCTTTGAGAAGTACCTCTGTGTTGACCTAGGGATGGGAGAGTTAAGAGGGCAGGTCTGTTTAGGTTTGGCCATCAGGTGGGTCTGGGTTCTGATCTCCCTTTGGCCATTGCACGGCTTTGTGGAGAACAGCTTGTCCTAACCCGGCCTCAATTTCCCCATATGCTAAAAAGGAACAGTGATATCTCCATTACAGGTTAATTAGGAGAATTAGAAATCTATAAAAAATGCTCACCACATGACAGGCATGCAGTAAATGTTCGCTGTGAGCTGTATTTTATTGGCTTGTGTCTGGAAAGAGGGGGGAATGTTACTGAGAAGAAGGAGCCCTGGGGTTTTGGCAGGTCTCAGGGGAGGGGTTGGAGGGGCATAGGTTGAACCTGCCTGTTCTCTGCGTGCTTCCTCAGGCCCAGCAGTACCCTTCAGGTCGCTCTGTGACAGAGATGGAGGTGATGCAGTTCCTGAATCGGGGCCTCCGCCTGCAGTCCTCTGCCCCAGCGCTCATCTACTTCCGGGATTCCAGCTTCCTCAGGTACCTTCTGTGGCCTTTAGGCCTCAGCCTCCAGAGAGGGCCAGGCAGGCCCAGAGGCTGTGTCTTCTCTCCCCACAATCAGAGTATGGGAGAGGGAGCTAGAGAAGAAAAATAGGGCTCAGAGGGCTTGCCTCTGCAGCAGCAGATCAGCCTTGGAGCTGAAGTCAGAGATCTGCACTTGAGGTGTTTCAGGAATCACAGCCAGGACTGATGGTTGAGGGTGAAGAGAGGTGAGGGTCTGAGTCCACCATTACTTTTGGGGTATCTTTGGTGGTCAGCTCTGTGCCAGATGCCTGGAAACCTGACTTTATTCCTGAGTCTGAAGAGGCTGTACATAGGATCTCTGAACTGAAGAGCTACCTGAACAAACAGAAAGGGATTACCTGTCGCAGGTGAGCTGGGGGAAGTAGTGAGCCCCTGCATGGAGGGATGTGGTGAGGGGAGCTAGGCCTGCTCTGACTCTGCTTGTGTTCTCTCTGCCCACAGATACCCCTGTGAGTGGGGGGGTGTGGCAGCTGGCCGGCCCTATGTTCGGGGGCTGGAAGAGTTTGGGCAGTTGGTTCTGCAGGATGTGTGGAATTTGATCCAGAAGCTTTATCTACAGGTCAGCAGGAGAGCTGGTGGCCAGGGGAATGGAGAGGGTGTGGGGTGGTCTGGGTACTCCTGGGGTAGGAAGTAACTTGGTGGGAACTCTGTGAGATTTTGGCCTGGCATCCTGAGCAGCATGGAAACAGATGGTCACTGCCCCATGTGCCCTCAGCCTGACGCCCAGCTGGAGCAGCCAGTGTCCATCCTGGATGATGATGATGTGGTCCAAGCCACCTATCAGCAGTTGCAGAACCCACCAAGTCCTGCCCGACCTCGCCTCCTGCAGGACACAGTGCAGCAGCTGCTGCGGCACCGAGGCAGGCTGAGCCTGGTGACAGGGCAGTCGGGACAGGGCAAGACCGCCTTCCTGGTACAGAGTCTCAGAGGCCTGGGCAGGAGGGAGGCAGGGCTTGTGGGCTAAGGAGCGCTAGAAGGTGGGGCACAGGGAGCTGGTGCATGTACAATGTGACTGTGTTTTCTGTTCTCTTCCTATACAGGCATCCCTTGTGTCAGCACTGCAAGCTCCGAATGGGGCCAAGGTGGCCCCCTTAGTCTTCTTCCACTTTTCAGGGGCCCGCCCTGACCAGGGTCTTGCCCTCACCCTGCTCAGACGCCTCTGTGCCTATCTGCGTAGTCAACTGCAAGAGCCCGGTGCCCTCCCCAGCACCCACAGGTGTGTATCCCCGCCATTAGCCCTGCCTCATTGATGCTGCATGGTGCTACCCTTGTGTCTCCCTCTCCGCTGACCCTGGTCCTTCCCCTCCACATACAGGGGCCTGGTGTGGGAGCTGCAGCAGAAGCTGCTGCCCATGTCTGCTCAGTCCCTGCAGTCTGGGCAGACCCTGGTGCTGATCATCGATGGGGCGGACAGGTTGGTGGACCAGCATGGGCAGCTGATCTCAGACTGGATCCCAAAGATCCTTCCCCGGGTGAGTGGGAGAAGGAGGTGGGGGTAGGATGCAGCGGGGAGGAAAGGGGCCTCTCCAACATTGTTCTCCTCCTTTTCTTCCTAACTCCATACCCTTTTGTCCAAATATCACAGTGGGTGCACCTGGTGCTGAGCGTGGCTAGTGACGCAAGCCTGGGGGAGACCCTTGAGCAGAGCCAGGGTGCCCATGTGGTGGCCCTGGGGCCTCTGGAGCCATCTGCCCGGGCCCGGCTGGTGAGAGAGGAGCTGGCTCTGTATGGGAAGCGGCTGGAGGAGTCACCTTTTAACAACCAGGTTGGATGGAGGCCAGGGCTAGCGGGTGTGTGGGGTGGTGAATCTGGGAGCTGTGAGGACCAGGGTGCAGACCAGCTGCTCCTTTATTTTCTCAAGGATGCTAGCAGGGGAAGTTGTTAATAAGATAACTGTGATTCCTTATATCACCCGCCTTTTCCCTTGGTGAATGGCCTCTCCAGGGCCCATCCAGTGAGGGGAGGAGTAAAGCTCTGGTATTCGGGTGGGGCAGACTGAGCCACAGGTGCTGGCTGGGCAGGACAGCATAGGGAAGGGATGGCTGTGTCCCTAGGTGACGGTGTTTCACTGCTGGGGACTCTCAGAGGAGGACCTACCTAGCAGTGGGCTTCGTGCTGGACCAGAGGGCGGTGGGCAGAGGGCTGGCTGTGGGCAGGCTCTCCTGTCCCCATGCTGAGTTTTCTGAGTCTCATCAGATGCGGCTGCTGCTGGTGAAGCGGGGGTCAGCCCTGCCGCTCTATCTGCGCTTGGTCACTGATCACCTGAGGCTCTTCACACTCTATGAGCAGGTCTGTTGAGGATATAAACCCCACCCCTCATCTTCTAAGTCCTAATTCCATCTCCCAGTCTCCATTCAGTTTCTTGCCCTTCGCCGTTTCCTACCCTTATCTTTTACCCTTATCATTTTTGATTACCCATTCCCCATCTTCACCTTGCCCCCAACCCCACTTCTCTCCTACTCATTTCTCTTTCCATTTCATTTCCTGTGGTTTCTCCTGCTGCCCACACCCATCCCCTTTCTATAACCAAAGCTACCTCTCCCTCTTACCCTACTGACAAATTCTGTCTCTCTTCTCCCAGGTGTCTGAAAGACTCCAGACCCTGCCCGCCACTGTCCCCCTGCTGCTGCAGCACATCCTGGGCACCCTCGAGCAAGAGCATGGCCCTGATGTCCTTCCCCAGGCCTTAGCCACCCTTGAGGTCACACGTAGCGGTCAGTGCTTGGGGCAGGTTGAGAGGCAGAGGCTTAAGGGTTGGATAACCTTGGTTCAGCTGGGCTTTCAGTGAGCAGTGTAAGGAGGAACTAGGTGTCCTGGGGATGGGTATGCTGTGTGTTTTGGTGAGGGCTTGAGAGAGCTTGGGTTTTCAGGTCTGACTGTGGACCAGCTGCATGGAGTGCTGAGTGCGTGGCAGATACTTCCCAGAGGGACCAAGACCTGGGAAGAAGCAGTGGCTTCTGGTAACAATGGGGACGCCTACCCCATGGGCCCATTTGCCTACCTCGTCCAGAGTTTGCGCAGGTACAGGTGCTCCCAGCTGAGCTCCTACTCACCTTGTGGGTCTTCTTTTATTTAAGCCAGAGCCCTATATGATCCTTTTTTATCCCCACCCTTCTCTTGGCATAGCCCCTGACACCTGTCTCTCAGACCCTGAATTGCTGCCACTCAAATGACCACTATTTGAGGTGGGAATGAGAGCCCACAGCTGTGCCAAGATGCTCATTGATGGAGATGCTCTTCTCCTTTCTTTTCTTCTTCAGTTTGTTGGGTGAGGGCCCCCTGGAGCGGCCTGGCGCCCGTCTCTGCCTCCCTGATGGGCCCCTGAGAACAGCAGTTAAATGTCGCTATGGGAAGAGGCCAGGCCTGGAGAGCACGGCACACATCCTCATTGCAGGTGAATAGCCCAAGTCCGCCTGGGGCACTGAGTGTATGGGACCTGGGCCTGGGCTCTAGGACCATTCATGAGTGCTCCCCATCAGCTGGCCCCCTCACCTGTCACCCCGATGGGTGGGTGGCTTGCTGTATATAGCCTGGGGAATGTGATCTATGGAGATGCTTCGGGGCTGAGCTGATCTCAAGTCTGTTCCTATGACCTATACCTGCAGCTCAGCTCTGGAAGACCTGTGACCCTGATGCCTCAGGCACCTTCCGAAGTTGCCCACCCGAGGCCCTAGGGGACCTGCCATACCACCTGGTTAGTCCCCATATCCCATAGGCACCTTCTCTCAAGCAATTGTTTTGGCTGTTCTAAGACCCCTTGCCACCTTGACCATCACTCCCATCACCACTGCTATTACCCTTCCCAAATGCCCTCTACTGTTCTCCTTTTGGCTTTCCTGCCCTTCTCCTTCAGGTCCTTTGTCCCAGCTCCTAGGTCTAGGTCCCAACTGCATAGGTGGGCCTAAGACGGACTCTCCCTCCTCACCAGCCTCTTCACTTCCCTAACGAATCCGCTCTGGCCCTCCCAGCTCCAGAGTGGGAACCGTGGCCTTCTTGCAGAGTTCCTCACCAGTCTCCATGTGGTGGCCGCACACCTGGAACTAGGCCTGCTCTCTCGGCTCCTGGAGGCCCATGTCCTTTATGGTGAGATGAGTCACTGGGTAACTTCTTCTCTGGGGGATTAGGTTCCTGGGTGTGTTCATGCGGAGCCTGCTCACAGGGAGGTGAAATGAATAGAACAATCCAATTTCCATTCCAAGTTAAAATGCTAAGAGATAAGTGAGTCTCGGGAGACCTTTTGCCTAGATCTCTGAGGCCAGAGATTCTCAAACTTTAGTTAGTGGGCATAAAATAACTTGGGAAACTTGTTCAGAGTGTAGATCTCTAGGTCCACAGATTCTGGTTGCCTAGGTCTAAAGTGGGGCCCCAAAATTTGTACTTTTAACATGTGTTCTGATGTGGGGACCAAAGGGCCATACTTTGAGACTTACCATTTTAGACACATGCATGATTATATTCTGTGCTGGGGTTCCTGGGGGTCCAGGCTGGCTCCCCAGTGACCCCCTGCATCCCTTCCATAGCTTCCTCAGTCCCTGAAGAGGAACAGAAGCTTCCTGAGGCTGACATTGCTGCATTTTACACCTTCCTGAAGCAGCAGGCTCCAGTCCTCAGCCAGTACCCCCGGCTCCTGCCTCAGCAGGCAGCCAACCAGCCTGTGGACTCACCTCTTTGCCATCAGGCTCCCCAGCTCTCCCAGCGATGGCACCTCCAGCACACGCTCCGATGGCTTAATAAGCCCAACACCATGGGGGGCCAGCAAAGGTTAGTAGACTCTTGACCCCAGGCCCTGGTAAAGAGCAAGCTGCAGCCCTTTCTGAAACTGGAGAAAAGACAGACCACAGTCACCATGGAGAGGGGGATTCAGGCACAGAAATGCAGAAATGAATTCCCGTTCACTCCCTTCCCCATTTCTCACTTCTTCCCTTTCTTCCTGTTCTTTCTCTAGCTCCAGCCTGTCTCTAGCAGTTTCCTCTTCACCCACAGCTGTGGCCTTCTCCCCCAATGGGCAAAGAGCCGCCGTGGGCACTGCCAATGGGACGGTTTACCTGTTGGACCTGAGAACCTGGGAGGTATGACATTCCCGGTGGGGCAGCTTCCCTTCAGAGGGATTGGGTTCCTGGGTGTGTTCATGCGGAGCCTTAGCCACTACACCACCTGGGAACTCCCAGACTGCCCTGGGGCCCCCGACAAGCCAAGCCCACCTGAGTCACCCTTTTTGACTCAGCCTTTTTCCTTCCCTCACATCAGATCAAAAGGGCTTGGTAAAAAAAATCAACCATACAGCAATTATTTGCTACACATCTTCCATTCAAGACACTGTACTAAGCATTGCAAAAAACACAGGGCTTAGGACATTGTCTTTGCTGACCAAGTCGTCAGTTTTGTTGAAAGATTAGATAAGGTAAAAGGAAACCAAAACATAACCACGTCACATATGGGGTCCACCACAAATAACACGCCTTTTTTATGAGCTGGTAATCTATACCAAATCTTTTGAGGTCTGACAGTTAAGTTTGCAAACTCATCCTGGAAGAAGTGCTACACATCTCATTGCTAAATATCACTATGGTCACCTTTGAAGTACTCCCCTTGGGAAGCTATGCACTAATGCCAGTGCCTAGTCCACCCTTCAAAGCAATTTTGGAACTCTTTTTCTGGAATGTCCATCAAAGCTGTCGTCATATTACCCTTGATGTCCTGAATGTCATCAAAACATCTTCCTTTCAATATTTCCTTTGTCTTTGGGTAAAAAAAGTCATTGGGGGCCAGATCAGGTGAGTAGGCAGGGTATACCAATACAATTACTTGTTTACTGGCTAAAAACTCTCACAAGTGCCATGTGAACTGGTACATTGTCATGATGCAAGAGCCATGAGTTGTTGGTGAAAAGTTCAGGTTGTTTTGTCTAACTTTTTCATGCAGTCTTTTCAGGACCTCCAAATAGTAAACTTAATTGGCTATTTGTTCAGTTGGTATGAATCCATGATGAACAATCCCTCTGATGTCAAAAAGGGTTAGCAATATAACATCGTTTTGACTTTTGATTTGGACTGATGGAATTGGCTGACTTCCATTGTGTACTTAGACACTTTGTTTCAGGGTTGTATTGGTACACCCATGTTTCATCACCAGTGATTAACATGTTCCAAAACATCATCTTGCCACTCCAAAAGGTTTTGGCAAACTTCGACTCTCCTTTGCTTTTGTTTATCGGTGAACTCCTTTGGGACCATTTTTGCACATACCTTTGTCATACCAAGGTTTTCAGTTAAGATTTTCCTAACTATTTCTTTTTAGATGTTTACTTGGTCTGCTTGCTTTTCATTGTCAGCCGACAATTTTTTTTTTTTTTTTTTTTTTGGTATGTGGGTAGTTCCCTGGCTGGGAATCGAACCCAGGTAGCAGCATGGACAGCGCTGAAGCCTTAGCCACTACACCACCAGGGAACTCCCTAGCCAACGATTTTGATGCACAATTTGATGAACTTTTGCAGTGTTTTCATCAGTTCTCCTTACTGGCTGCCCTGACCTCTCTTCATCAGTAATGCCTTCTCTCCCCTCAGAAAAAATGTTTAATCCATTTATATACTGCCATTTTCTTCATGGCATGATCCCCATAAACTTGGACTAACATGGCCCTGATTGTACTTCTACTCTTGCCAAGTTTAACAAGAAGTCTAATGTTTGTTCATTGTTCTAATTCAAGCTCCGACATTCTCACAGTGACACACAAAAACACACAACAGTAATGAATACCACTCAGCAAGACACTGCCACACGTCGACACAAACACAGCTGTGAGACACAGATATACCAACGTTATGAAACCTAACCGAGTTGTTTGTACAGTGCTACCATCATAAGTGCATAGTGGCAAGTTTGTGAACTTAATTGTCAGAAGAACTAGTTCTGTAACATAACAATATTACATTCAAGCATACTTTCCGTGACATTTTAGGTGAAATGTTCAAATTGCTGTCTATCTCGTATGAGACATTCACATATAGGGTCCAGTGTTAACATTTGTTGGACTCTGTAGATCAGAGCTGAGTGGATTGTACCGTGACCAGAGGATGTAGGACAGAAGGGCAGGCCTTCTGGTTTGAGTAAGGAGCCTGGGCACAGACATGGGAGGAAAATGTTTCCTGTAAATTGCTGGGAATGATTGCAGCAGAGGGTGCTAAAGGAGGGTAACAATAAATTAGACTAGAGAGGTGGGTCTCTTCTCTTCCCACCTTTATTATCCCCCCATACATCTGCATGCATGTAATGACATTCTCTCCTCAGACCCATCAAAGTCTTATGTGATTTTGGGATATGTATAGGGTTCGGGGTGGGAGAAAAGATGTGACCCCACTTAGTTTATAAGACCTCATGTGGCCTTGAGCTTGGCCTAGGGCTGGAGGGGGACCAAAGCTTTGTACTTTGGCCCCATATCAGGAACGCCAGTTAAAAGGGGGCCACACTTTGAGACTTATGTAAAGAATATGGAGAACCAAGGGCTCCTTGCTGCTGTGGGCTTCTTTTTGTTTGGGGCTTAGAGTGCCTGGACAAGTTGGGGGTCAAGGGAGTGTCCTGAGCATGCTTTCCTGCTTGCTCTCACAGGAGGAAAAGTCTGTGGTGAGTGGCTGCGATGGAGTTTCCTCTTGTTCATTCCTCTCAGACAATGCCGTCTTCATTACGGCCTTTGACGGGCTCCTAGAACTCTGGGACCTGCAGCATGGTTGTCGGTAAGGGAAGCTATGTGTCTCCCCTGTGTCTTAGTGTGGGAGCCTTCCCTGTTTGTCGGAAGCCCAGGGGCTTGACTCTGTCTCCCTGGGATAGGGTCCTGCAGATCAAGGCTCACCAGTACCAAGTCACTGGCTGCTGCCTGAGCCCAGACCGCCGGTTGCTGGCCACCGTGTGCCTGGGGGGATGCCTGAAGGTAATGCCTGGGTCCGTAAATACTGAGTCAGCCCATGAGGTGGTTCTTTCAGCATGGCAGAGGCTGCCAGCTACTAGGCCTGAGGAGGCCCTCCCTGTTGAGAGCAGGGGACTGGTCAAGATGGTCCCTGGAGCTCCAGGATTAAGGAGCTCTGGGATCTGTTTTCAGCACCCGACTCTTCCCCTTCTCTCTCCTCCAGCTGTGGGACACAGTCCGTGGGCAGCTGGCCTCCCAGCACACCTGTCCCAAGCCCCTAAACTGCATTGCTTTCCACCCAGAAGGGCAGGTAATAGCCATAGGCAGCTGGGCTGGCAGCATCAGCTTCTTCCAGGTGGACGGGCTCAAAGCCATCAAGGTGAGAAGGGGCCGTGTAGCCCTGGCGGAGGAGCACGGAAGGTTGGGTGGAAGGTGGGGGCTGACAGACGTCCTCATTTTGTGTCACCTTGGGCTTGTGTTGAGAGCAGGCCCTGACAATTCAATTTCTACCTCCCCATGTAGGAACTGGGGGCCCCAGGAGCCTCTGTCCGAACCTTGGCCTTCAATGCGTCTGGGCGGGTTGTGGCTGTGGGCCGGCTGGACAGGATGGTGGAGCTGTGGGCTTGGCAGGAGGGGGCACGTCTGGCTGCCTTCCCTGCCCACAGTGGCTTTGTGGCTGCTGCCCTTTTTCTGCGTGCTGGGTGCCAGTTACTGACGGCCGGAGAGGATGGCAAGGTCAGGTTACAGAGGGCTTGTGGTGGGTTAGGGGGAGGGGGCAGCAAAGGCAGGGAATATTTGGGTGAAGGTGGGCCTTTGTTGAGACTGTGGAGGAGCTTGGCTGGTGCGAGCCTCAGGGAGAGGGGTGCCAATGCATACAGGCAGCTCTCAGGAGAAGTTTCTAGAAGGAGGACTTCAGTGGGGTAGCTGTAACTCTGTGGCAGAAGCCCTTTAAGCCCTTTTATGGCCCTCAGGTTCAGGTGTGGTCCGGGTCTCTGGGTCGGCCCCGGGGGTGCCTCGGTTCCCTTTCTCTCTCTCCTGCCCTCTCTGTGGCTCTCAGCCCACGCGGTGATCTGGTGGCTGTTGGGTACCGAGCAGATGGCATCAGGATCTATGAAATTTCTCCAGGTACTGAAGGGAGAAGGGATGGGGTGTTTGAGCCTTTGGAAAGGGGTCCTGATCTTCTTTCCAAATGTCTTCCTGTCTTGCTTTCTCTCATTTTCTAGGTTCCCAGGGGGCTCAGTGTCAAGCACTAGATGTGGCAGTGTCCGCACTGGCCTGGCTAAGCCCTAAGGTGTTGGTGAGTGGTGCAGAAGATGGGTCCCTGCAGGGCTGGGCACTCAAGGAAAACTCCCTTCAGTCCCTCTGGCTCCTGTCCAGATACCAGAAGCCTGTGCTGGGGCTGGCCACCTCCCAGGAACTCTTGGCTTCTGCCTCAGGTACTGCTGGGCTGTGGCCAGGGTTGTGAATCATTGTTCCTTTTAAATATGCTAATACCTTTCTTTAATTTCTCTGTGTATATGTGTATGAAAGTGTACACACACATATATATTTCTTACAACTTTCAAAGTGCTTTTAAATGCATTTATCCTCCATAATCAGTCTAGACTGTTTCTTTTTATTCCCTGATTCTGGGACTTCTTTCCGATCCCCATGATCCTTTGAGTTTCTGCCCAGTGGGAAACTTTGCTGTGTAAAGGGTTGGGTTTCCCTTGGAGGAGAGAGAGAGAGATGTGAGGGTGAAAATGCAGAGTGGCCTTACTCCTTTCTAGGCACGAGGCTCAGCCCAGATGACACTGGGCACTTGAGACAAGGAGGGTTTGGAGGTGCCGTGGGGAGCTGGGGAGAGACAGCTGCAGAGCCGGTTCTGGGAGTGCCTGGGGTCCTGTCCTCTGTGCTCACATGATGGCTGACCCTTGTCTAAGGCCTCTCTCTCCACAGCCTGTAACTCACTGCATCCCTCCCTTGGAGCTTTGCCCTCAGATATCACCCTCAGTCCCCATGATTGCCTTTGTCTTTGGCCTCTGGCCCCTAGGACTGTCTTGCTTCCTCTTTCAGGGAGTCTTCCTTTTTCCCTCTCTCCACTGCAGAGGATTTCACGGTACGGCTGTGGCCGAGGCAGTTGCTGACACTGCCACAAAGGGCAGAAGACTTTCCCTGTGGCACTGAACTCCTGGGACATAAGGGCCCCGTAAGCTGCTGTAGCTTCAGCAGTGATGGAAGCAGGCTGGCCACCGGGGGCAGGGATCAGGTGAGCCGCAGGAGGATGCAACTCCTGGTCCCTGCACCTCCTGGGCTCCATAGCCCCTCTTCTTCCTGGATTCCTGAACAGCTCAATTCCCATTGCTTCCTCTGGCTTTTTGCTTTGCCAGACCTCTGTTGGATCTGCCCACCCTTCCTTCAATTATGTTCCCTCTTGCCTTGAAACTTCTTTCCTGAAATAGCCCTGGTGTTCCTGCTTCCCTTCAATGGTTCTAACTGCTCCATCTTTTGGGACCTATCCAGAGTCTCCTCTGCTGGGACGTGAGGACACCCACAGCCCCAGTTCTGATTTGCTCCTTCTCTGCCTGTCACCGTGACTGGGTCACTGGCTGTGCTTGGACCAAAGACAATCGACTGGTGAGTGAAGGGGAGGAGTGGTGCAGAGCTCAGCAGGGTTCCTTAGGGGGAGGACAACACTCCCCATCTCCTCCTTTTCTGACACCTGTTTATAACAGTAATAGCTAACATTTATTGAGCATTTATTAGGATGTGCTGGGTTCTGGACTAAGTTCTTTCTATATATTGCTTCATTTAATCTTTACAATGCCCTGTAAAGAATTATCTCTGTTTCACAGACAATGATATTGAGCTCAGATAGATTAAAGAACATTTCTAAAGCCACGTAAGTGATAAAGCTGAGCCAGTAAACTTTCTGATAAAAAAGCTTATGCTCTTAAGAACACAGAAGTGCCTCCCCAAGGCTTTAGGTTGCCCTGTCTCTTCAGATGGAGTACTGCTGTGATTTTTTTTATTTGGAAGCAAAAATGAGTATCACATTAAGCACTAGAGGTTTCATAGTACTTTTAAGAGGTTACATAGTACTTATCGTGCATATTCAGGCTCTGTGGCGCTGTCGCTCTTGCGTTCGTTCTCTCTCTCTGTCTCTCTCTCTCTGTCTCTCTCTCTGTCTCTCTCTCTTTTTCTCTCTCTCTCTCTCTCTCTCTCCACCTCACCTCCAGACTTGCTTTGTCTGAAGTGCCCAGTGTCACTTGACCAAGCCTCTAGTGAAGCCTAAGTTTTCCAATGTAGAGTCCCCACCTTGTTCTCAAAAAGAAATAGAAAGGAGTATTAGTTGAGTAGACCTTTCACCTTTTTCTGGGTTTGTTGACTGACATTATGTTAATAATGAGGACAGTTGCTACTGTTTTTTCACTGCTCACTGTGTACCAGGCAGCAGGCTAAGTCCTTTATATGGATGCATCACTCCACAGTAATCATATTAGATAGGTGCACTGTCATTGTTCTGCTTGAATAGATGAAAAACCATGTCTCTGAGAGATCGACTTGCCCCAAGTCACAAAGTAATGAATGGTGGAGCTTGGATTTGAACCCAAGACAGCCCATGCTTGTAATCATAAGACTTACTCCACCTGACATTATAAGCATACAAAAATGCTAGAGGGATGCTGCTAATCCCACTTCTCTGTCCTCTGCTCTACAGATCTCCTGCTCCAGTGATGGCTCTGTGGGGTTGTGGGACCCAGAGTTGGGACAGCAACTTGGTCAGTTCCTGGGTCATCAGAGTGCCGTGAGCGCCGTGGTGGCTGTGGTGAGAAGGCAATGGAGAGTTCACCTGGAGTCTCTGGGAAGGCTAAGGAGGCTTTTGGATTAGAGCAGGATTAGGGTGTTGGGGCTGAGGGTTGATGTTGGGGGAGGGAGAGCCTGAAAACACAGAATCTTAGATTCATGACCTCATGGGAGGATTGTAGCCCTGAGCCGCCCAACCTCATGTCCTGAGTTCTCCTCTCTCTTTGACACCTAAGCCCCTAATGCTCAACCCACACCTCTGGAATGGGAATCATACTTCCTATGTTCTGCTCCGTGTGACTCTGATCCTGTGTTCTGGGGCAGGAGGAGCATGTGGTATCTGTGGGCCGGGATGGGACCTTGAAAGTGTGGGACCTTCAGGGTGTGGAGCTGACCAGCATCCCTGCTCACTCAGGACCCATCAGCCACTGTGCAGCTACCCTGGAGCCCCGTACAGGTGATGAAACATCAGCCACCTTCCCTTCCCCACTGCCTCTTCCCTTCTCTGCCTCTCACGCAGTATCTATGTCTTATCAGCTGGCCAGCCTGGGTCAGAGCTGCTGGTGGTGACTGTTGGACTGGATGGGCTCACGCAGTTATGGCATCCTCTCTTGGTGAGCTTCCTGAAAGGACTGAGGTGGGGGGAGGTGGAAAAGATAGAGTGGGATAGTCTTCTGGGTGTCAACCCCCTATTGTCCCATCTCTGTCTTTCCTAGGTGTTTCAAACACATACGCTTCTGGGACACAGTGGCCCAGTCAGTGCAGCTGCTGTTTCAGAGGCCTCAGGCCTCTTGCTGACCACTTCAGAGGATGGTTCCATACGGCTCTGGCAGGTACCTAAGGAAGCAGGTGAGTGAGGCATGGAGAGAGGCAGGGTATGAAAGAGGGATGCGTAACTGAGACCAAGAAGGTCGAGGTAGCCTGATTCTCCTCTTGTATCCGGGTCCTAATGATTCACTTCTCTCTTTTCCAGATGGCACAGATATACCCAGGAGCACTGCAGCCATCACAGCCGTGGCCTGGGCCCCAGATGGTTCTCTGGCAGTGTCTGGGAATCAAGCTGGGGAGCTAACCTTATGGCAGGAGGCTAAGGCTGTGGCCACAGCACAGGTCAGTTGGGGCAACCTCAGTTCTTTGTCTCTGTGGATTCAGTCCTGGCTGTATATTTAATGGTATGTGCCAGGGTTGGAGGTTGCATAGATGCCTGGGAGAGGGAAGTGGGTTAATCCTGGTTTCTCAGAAATACTGAAATGAACTTCTTGTATACACCAGGCTCCAGGCCGCATCAGTGCTCTAATCTGGTACTCGGCAAACACCTTGGTGGTTGTCAGTGCTGATGAAAACGTCAGCGAGTGGCAAGTGGAACTGCAGAAAGGTTCAAAACTCAGAAATTTCAGGTGAATTGAGGCAGCTGGGTTAATGTGATAGCAATGATACACCCAGGATTTTACTCAAATCACTCCACCTCTACTTTTGAACTACGACAATAGGATGTTAGTTATCAGACAGAAAAAAATCCCTGCGAAACTATTTTCTGCTCCTTGTCATGTCAATTTAAATACTAATTATCAAGTGCTTACTTCATGCTGAGACAATGTGAACCAGATTCACATTTATTTTTTAATTAAGAAAGCTTCCTGTAGAGGAATGTGCATATCAGTAAATCACCACCAATATTCAGGTTAGTGCTAGAGTGAAAAAAAAAGAAAGAAAACTCTGTGTGTGTGTGTGTGTGTGTGTATACAAAATTCCCAGGGCTGCAGAATTTGAGAAATGTATAGTTTATAAAAGAGATGCTATTTGAGATTGGGCTTAAAGGATGAATAGGAGTTTTCTGGACCAGTAAGGGAAAGCAATGATGTAGGAAGAGGAAGTAGCATTAACAAAAGGCATGGAAGCCTGAGAGTACATGGTATATTCTGAGTACATATAGCTGAGTTGTTGGGCTCTTGGTGGGAATTGTGGGGGGCGGTGTTAGATTGAAAAGATAAACTGGGGCCAGGCTGAAGAGGACACAGTGCTGAGAATTTGAGCAGAATAATTATCTGAATTTTAGAAAGAGAACTCAGGTGGTAGTATGGAAGATGGATGGTAGTGGAGAGATAGTAAAGGTAGGGAGACCGCTTTTACAGCTGCTGCTGTAGTCCAGGGAAGATGTAGTGTGGGCCCTGACCTGGGCCGTGGGGATGAGAAGGAGGGATCCAGATTTCAGTGCTTCTTGATCAGTTGGAGATCAAGAGGGAAGGAAAACACAAGAATGGTAGATTCCTAGTTTGAGCAAATAAGGAGATGGTGATGATGAATACTGACATAAGAAAAACAGGAGGAGGAACAGAATTTGTAGGTAAGATAATTCCAAAGGAATACACTTCAGTCCTGAGCAGTTCATGGGGAACTGAGCAGCCTGAGAGAGGTGGACTGAAGTGGGGTCTTTCTCTGTCCACGTGCCTTTTCTGAGCTATAGTCTTCACCTGAACCGAGTTCTGAAGGAAGACTCAGGGTTCCTGGTAGGTGTGGACCTGGCCCCCGATGGTCACTCCCTCATCTTGGTCAACCAGGATTTGGTATTACTGCACATGAAGCCAGGGGATGCTCCCTCTGTAATCTGGTAAGATCCAAAATGCCATTTCCTCTTGGGCGGGAGAAAGAGGAAAAGTGGGTCAGTGGTTACCCTGAAGTTGGGTCTAACTTAGAACAAACACTGGGGCCTTACAGAGAGGTGTTCCTGGGCTCATCCTCTTTTCTTTCTTATAAACCAGGGACGGCTATATGTATCATCCTGTAATGTTGTCTACCCACCAGGAGTATGGTGTGTTTGTCCTGCAGCCAAATGCCCCTGCAAATCTTTATGTCATAGTAAGTCCTGTTTGGGTCTGTGATAAAACAAAACTTTGTCCAGAACTATTATTTTAAAACTTCTAGGGGAGGGGCATAATGGAGGGTAAGAAGAAGGAAAAGATATTTGGTTCCAAATCCCCTTCTCTTCCTTCAGTTGGAGCAGCTCTCCTTCAGAACATTATATACTCTGAAGGTTTCCTTCTAAGATTTTGCTGATACAAAAAAAGATTCTAGTGTGCTTTAAAAAAATCACGGGAAACCATAAATCTAAGAATTTTCTTTTCTTTTTTATTGTTAGACTTATTGGGGTTAACAAGAATTATGTAGGTTCCAGGTGTACAATTCTATAGTGCATCGTCTATGTGTTATATTATGTGCTCACCACCCAGAGTCAGTTCTCTTTCCATCACCATGTATTTGACTCCCCCTCCCTCCTCTCCCAACCCCTCCCTTTTCTCCCACTCCCTCCCTAAGAGTTTTCTTCTTTTTTGTTTTTGTTTTTGTTTTTTCATTTCTCTTGTCTTGCTGCTGTGTGTGAGCAGTGCCTGGAACAGTACAAACATATCTCATAGACATTATGTTGGGTGGAAAAAGCCTGACACCAAAGAGTACATATTACATGAATTCACTTAGATGAAATTCAAGAACAAGCAAAGTGAATTTATAGTGACAGAAGTCAGAATATGTTAGCTCTGGGGGTGACAGTGCTTTGGTATTGACTGGGAAGGGGCATGAAGGCAACTTTCCAGGGTGATGGAAATGTTCTACATCTTGATCTGGGTCGTGATTATGTGCATGTGTACATGTGTAAAAATTCATCGAGATACACATTTAAGATTTGTGTATGTTACTGTATCTAGGTTACAGTTAAAAAAAAAAATCCAGAGCAGAAAACAGTTGCTTTTTTTGGGCAGAGTTAAATAATACAAGTAGGCTGGGAAAAAAAAAAAGATCTACCCTTTCACAGAGGCAAAAGGAATCTGGAGAGTTTGAAGAGCACCTGAACTTTGATCTGAACTTAGAGAATCCTAATGGGACCCTAATATCCATAACTCAGGCCAAACCTGAATCTGGTGAGTGGCAACTGGGGGACTCATGGAGTCCAGAGGTGACCTAGAGGAGGAGGGTGGATCTTTCAAAGCCTGAGCCCTGACTCTAAGTCTGCCCTTAAAATGGCAGAGTGCTCATTTTTGTGTGCCAGCTCTGACGGGATGCTGTGGAGCCTCGCCAAATGCACCCTTGAAGGAGAATGGACCACAGGTAACATCTGGCAGGAAACAGTAAAAATTCCTGAGACCCAGACTCCAGAGACAGACTCATCTACAAGTAGTGACACAGATAGCTGGCCAACAAACCCACAGCTAAAGACACGGCAGCGTAGAAAGGTGAGTTTGATGAAAGGGTCACAAATATAGGGAAGGAGGCTCTAGGTCTCACCCCAGCAGACTCGGATGCTTCCTCAACCGAGGTGGGCCCATTGAGAACTCACCATACACTTCCCTTTCCTCTCTGAGATTCACTCGGGCTCCGTCACAGCCCTCCATGTGCTGCCTGAGTTGCTGGTGACAGCTTCAAAGGACAAAGATGTTAAGCTGTGGGAGAGACACAGTATGCACCTGGTAAGTGTGTGTGTCCTTGTGTGAACGTGTGTGGACACACCCAGAGGCTGAAGGGATGTCACAAGAGAGCAAATTTAGGATAAAAAAGTACTAAAGATCAAAATTCTGTTTTCTTCCATCCTTTTTTTAGTAACGTGCAGCTGCACTGTTCTAAATAAAAGGCATTATTAATGTGAGAGAAAAACAAGTTAATAAGGAGGCCCTAGGCTTGTAGCCCTCATCCCCCTCGTTTTTGTCCCCATTCTAGCTGGGCCTGTTCCGGTGCGAAGGGGCAGTGAGCTGCCTGGAACCTTGGCTGGGGCCTAACTCTGCCCTGCAGCTCGCCGTGGGAGACACACAGGGCAATGTGTACTTTTTGTCCTGGGAATGAAGATACACTATTCAGGGCAGAGATACCATTTGTGCTACAGATGCAAAGCCTGAAGATACCAGTGGCTACTTTCTTGGTAAAATTATAAAAATAAAGTATCAGAAAAATCTTAAGTGCTGTCTGTCCTGCCTGTGTTCTCATGTGGATTTGGACCAAGAGGGAAGAAAGTGGATGTCATAATGTTTCTTTTCTGATTTAACATTTTTACCAGAACTGCAAGAAAGTAACCAGGTCTTTAAGTAGATATTCTCTGAAACTAGGTTTTAGGAGTCTTCTATCATTTACTGTCCCAGGATTTTAATACCATTTATGCTGGGAGGAGGAAGGAAAGTGATGTTGGCCAGCACTTAGTTTAATGGAGAGCTGGGCAAGAAGGAATAAGGGAAGGAAGAGTGGGGTCAACAGTGTCCCAAGTCAGGACATTTAGAAAGAATTGGGATAGAACTGGGTCACAGTGGTTCCCAACCTTTTCCCACTTGTGGCCCCTTTTAAACTCATTTCTAGAAGTTGGACCCCTTGTTTTTAAAACAACTCTTTAAAAATTTTGACACTTTTGTAAAGTTGTGGAAATGAGGTAATAAGTTAGGAAAGAAAAATGACTACACTAAAAGTACAAACCACAAATTTAATTTTACAATATTCATAACACATTTAAATATTGATAATGATCAAGTACTTAAACATTAATATAAAAAACTACTTGAAAAGAATCACAGTTAAAGACAACACCCTTTTACTCAATAACTAAACTGATCAAACAGTCTGGCTGTGGATGTATTTATATGTTTGGGGAGGTTCTAGAAAATGTTGCAAATGGATTCTTCTGAAACTGTGCATAATGACTGGTAGAAGAGCAGTTTGGGGAAGGGTTCATAGCCATGCCCTCACCAATCATGATTCATTAACGTGATCTAATTTTTGAAGTGTCTCCATTGACAGTGGTTCAACTTAACATTTATTGTTCCATAACTAACATTTTGCATTTTTTAACGTTACTTGTTTTTTTGCCATTACTGATTATTTTACACACACACACCCCCACCCCCACCCCCAAGGACCCAGCACATACCCTCAGGGGTATGCAGACCACTGCTTGGAAACAATGAACTAAGATTCTAACACTAGGTTCCTCTTACAGAAACAGCCCCATCTACTCAGAACTGCCCAGATGGGAGGTGAGAAGCCAGGGCACAGAAAGCAGTCTTCTGGCTTTCACAGCTTCTGACAGAGCAGCAGCATAAGTCACCTGACTTGGAAGCACAAGTGACTATAGTAATTTACATTCTTGGAAGAGATGACAAATGTCTGTCTCTTTCAAACTGACTTAATCACAAAGATTAAGACAAATTGAAAGGTGGAACAGGCTTATCTATGGGCTTACCAAGGTCTGTGATCCTCTTAAGTAAAAGTTCTAGAGCCTTCTTACTTCCTGTAATTCTATCTCATGAGAGGAAGTTACCTGAGGCCCTCTCTTTCTAAGGATTAAGGAAGGGTTAAGGGTCTTCTGTGTCCAAGAATTCAAGGACTTGTATGTGATAAGTCAGTGCTATTACAGGATGTTGTCCTGGGTTGGTAGGGGTCTATCAGAGAAATACCACTGCACTCTGGTCTAGAAATGAATTTTGAGGATTTGGGGAGATAAAGGGCACTGAGTTTTGTGGATATATCACCCTGATCCCAGAGTTTACAAGAAGAAATCACTTGAGGGACTTCACCTCATTTCTAACAATACCTCTGGTCTCCCTCAGCCAGAGGAGAAAGACATAAGGCATACTATTAGCTGGTACGTCTTAATCATAGGCCATGCTTCCATCTATTCTCATGTGCCTCATGCAAGGGCTCTAAATACACTTTCTTGACTACCTCCTCTGCACGTACCTTGTGACTAGGAGTCCAAATTAAGGTAATTTGAAATTTATGATTTATGATCTACCCAGAAATGCTGCAGTGAATCACGGCATGGCGTCATCCTAAAAGTTGCTGGTTTCAGTCTTTTTTAGTTCCGGGAATGCATGGGCCCAGAACAACAGGAAGCCCTAGATAGGTCTTCCACGCTCTAAAAATTCTATAGAAACACTCCAGCTTAATGGGGATGGAGAAGATTAAGCAAAGACTCACTTGCACAATAGACTCAACTTTGTTGGCCAGGTCCATTTGAAGACTTTTTTTCTGTCTTATCTTGGAGGTATACAGCAAGGTCTTTTAGTATATTCCAATATTATACTACTATCACCACTAATTCCAGAACACTTTCATCACCCCAACAAGAAACACTGACTGCTCACTGTACCCATTAGCAGTCACTCCCCCCTTACCCCTTTCTCCAGCCACTGACAATCACTAATCTACTCTTTGCCTGTATGGATTTGCTTATTTAAGACATTTCATATAAATGGAATCATACAATATGTGGTCTTTTGTGTGGCTTCTTTCATTTAGTATGTTTTTAAGGTTCATCCATGTTATAGCATATATGGATACTTTATTACATTTTATGGCTGAACAATATTCCATTATATAGATATACTATATTTTGTTTACCCATTCATCAGTTGTGGAACATTCTTGTTGTTTCTACTTTTTAGCTATTACAACATTGCTATCAACATACAAGTTTTTGTGTGAACATTTCTTTTCAGTTCTCTTGGTTATATACCTAGGAGTAGAACTGGTAGGTCCCGTATTAACTCTATGTTTAACTATATGAGTAACTGCCAAACTTACTTCTCCAAAGCAGCTGTACCATTTTACTTTCTCATGTTAATGAATGAGAGTTGCAATTCATTCACCTCTTCACCAACACTTGTTGGTCTTTATTATTATAGTCCTGCTGGTGTCAATGTCAAGTGGTATCTCATTGTGGTTTGGACTTGTGTTTTCCTAATATCTAATGATGCTGAGCATCATGTGCTTATTGGCATTTGTATTTCTTCTTTGGGGAAATGTCTATTCAAATCCTTTGCTTAGTTTTTAATTGGATTGTCTTTGTATTCTTGAACTATAAGAATTCTCTGTATGTTCTGGATACTAGATAATCATCAGATTATGATTTGCAAATATTTTCTCCCATTCTTCAGGTTGTTTTTTCACTCTTGATAGTGTCCTTTGATTGACAAAAATTTTAAATTATGATGAAGACTAATTAATTTATTTTCTTTGGTTCCTTGTGCTGTTGTTAAATACAAAAACTATTGCCTAACAGAAGATCACAAAGATTTCATTCTGTAACTTGTAAGTTTTATAGTTTTAGGTTTTCATTTAGGTCTTTGATACATTTTGAGTTAATTTTTGCATATAGTGTGAGGTAGTGTTCCAAACTGATTACTTTGCATGTGGATATCTGAGCACCATTTATGGAAAAGATAATTCTTTCACCCATTTAATAGTTCTGGTATCCCTGGCTGTTGGAATTTTTATAGGAATTCATTGAATTTGTAGACTGCTCTGGGAGTTGCTATCTTAATATTTAAGTCTTCCAAACCATGAACAGAGTATCTTTCCATTTAAATCTTCTTAAATTTCTTCCAACAATGTACTGCAGTTTTGAGTGTACAAGTTTTGTGTTTCTTTGGTTAAATCTATTCCTAATTATTTTTAATGCTATTGTAAATGGAATTATTTTCTTAACTTCATTTTCCAAACTATTTATTGTGTGTATAGAAATGCAGTTGATTTTGTATACTGCAACCTTGTTGAACCTGTTTATTACCTCTAGTTTCTTTTTGTTTTCATGTCTTCTTTAGGGCTTTTTATATATATTAGATCATATAATCTTCAAATATAGTTTTACCTCTTTCTTTTCAATCTGGATGCTTTATCCTTTTTCTCTTCTAATTACCGTGGCTGGAACCCTGTACAAGACTGAATGGAAATGGTTACGTGCAGACATTCTAGTCTTGTTCCTGATCTCAGGGGTAAAGCTTTCAGTCTTTCTGTGGGTTTTTTGTGAGGTCCTTTGGATTGAAGAAGTTCCCTTCCATTCTTAGTTTGTTGAATGCTGTCATGAAAGGGTACTGGGTTTTGCCAGATGCTTTCTGCATCTAATAAGACGGTTATTTTATTCTACATTGGTTGATTTGCATATGTTGAACCAACTTTGCATTGCTGTGGTAAATCTCACTTGGTCACAGTGTAATAATCCTTTTTACTAAGTTGCTGGATTAAGCTTGGTAGTATTTTTGGGGCGGGGAGGGGGTAGCTCCCTGGATGGGAATCGACCTAGGCTGTGGTGTTGAGAGCACCACCAGGGAACCCCTTGTAGTATTTTATTTTTGTATCTATATTCTTAAGGGATGTTATTGGCCTATAGCTTGCTTTTCCTGTGATATCTTTATCTGGTTTTGGTTTCATACTATCTTATAGAATGAGTTGGGAAGTGTTCCCTTCTATATTTTTGGAAAAGTATGTAGTCTACTTAGTTTTAACAGTACAGTTTTTCACTGAGTAAATATATTTAACTAGTTCCTTATCTATGGATCTTTTTGCACATAATGCTGCAGTGACAGCATCTATGTAAACATGTAAATCTATAATTTTTATAGGTGTGTACATTTTGATGTTGGTACTCTTCCTGCTAAAAAGTTACAGGCTGTTGTTTTCATTTAATAACCTTCATTGTTATCTAAGGAAGTGTACTGTGTGTGTGTGTGTGTTAAATGTGTTTACAAATAATCAGAAAGTCTCTGTTTTTTGTTTTTGTTTTGTGGTTTCCTGACTGGGAATCGAGCCCAGACCACAACAGTGAGAGTGCTGAATCCTAGCCATTAGGCCACCAGGGAACCCCCTGTCAGAAAGTCTTTGGATCTAACTTGGACTTTGGTACTTCTCAAATGGAAGAAGATACAACAAAACTCATTCTACTTCTCTCCTTTCCTTTCTAAGGTATATTTAGGTTTAGTAATAGTCCTGCAAGTGTTTCCCAAATTTTTTGGTATCTGCTGAGTCCTAAGAGGCTAAGTGGTGGAAGACTGAACCTGCACTTGGTAATCAAAAGAAAAAAGCAAGTGAGAAGATTTGGATTGGAAAGAAGGGACCGATTCAGCTTTTGCTACTTTTACCCTTCCTGTAATAACTAACCAATTCCAGTTAGCAGAACAATTGAATTAAATGGGAAAAAGTAATAGCCTCAATTAGTATTTCTCAAAGCACAGAGACTATTCTGCTGTGAAAGAACAGGATTCTGCAGGGAATACAGTCCCTACTTCGCACAGTGACAGATGGTTACTAGATTTATTACAGTGATTACTTCGTAAGGTATATAAATGTTGAGTAACTATGATGTACATCTGAAACCCATATAACGTTGTATGTATGTCAGCTATAATAAAAACAAAAACAAACAAAAACCCCCCAGGATCCTGAGTAACCTGGAACTAGCTGTGGAATACACAGAGCAATTGTCCTGGAAATGAAAATACACTAATACCAGATGAAATATTTGCTTGTAGAAGTAAAGCCCAAAGAAGCCAGTGGTAGATTTGTACTATTTTTATTACATAAACTATAAGAAAATTCAGAAGTATAACATTGACTGCTTGCTTAAAAATCGTTATCTTCTCTGGTTTACTTAATATCAACATTACCACAACTGCAGGAAATTAAATCGAACCTTGAGAAGGTATCGCATACGGACCTGGTTGGGGTTATAGACAATAAACTCATTGTAGTTGAGGGTGTAACCCTCCGGATTCAGAATTCCTGTGTCATGTGCTGGTCCCAAGGGCACTGTACTCCCATTCCTGCCAAATGGAGGAAAGTGTGTCAATCACTGCCTCTAGTTCAGAAGTTGGAATAGAAAAAGTAGAGTCTTATTTGGCCAAAAGCACTTTTCTGGCCCTCCAGGCTCTGAGTACTTACAGGGTGATGAAGCTTGCAGGATCAGGAGCCATCTTGCCCAGCCCCTTGGTGCTGTGTTTGCCCTGAAGTAATCCTTCTGCCTCTGGATTGGCCTCTAGTAGCTCATTACACTGACCCAGAGCTACCTGTAAAGCAAACGATCTTTGAATACCCATATCCTACTGAGAACTGGATGGCTCTAAAGCCAACAGAAAATTCCACCAGTACATTCTTCCCAATTCCAGCAAAGGAATTTAATGCACTGGAAACTGTATGTGGCTCCCCTCTCAAGTTCTCCCAGGTGAACCTCTTGGTTCTATGATTAAACATTTCTTTGGAATAGGATGTAATAAAAAAAAAATAAACTAGGGATCATATGTTCCTTCCTTACCTCTGATAAGAGCAGTAGTCCAGTATCCTTTAGGCGAGAAGCAAAGCAGTAATTGGCACTCTTGGAAGACATGTCAGCAAAGTAGATTCCTTTTCCAAACTGAAATATATAAACACACACCAGGGTCAGCTGTTTAACTGATAGTGTTAGAAGGGCAGTTTATACCACTGACCCCGTGTTTCTATTATCTTAAATACAACAGAGACGCTTACCCATTTCCTCTCACAATTATGTTCCAGAGAAGCTAGAAGCATTAGTGAATCTCTGCTTTTGAGGGAAAGGACAGCTATATTTAGGAATTTAAATAAAGAAGGACATAATAAAAAAATGAGCTGGTTTAATGCTTGGGAAGAACACCACCTAATCCTAATCTTGATAAAAAGAGGGGGAAAGGACTGAGAAAATTACTGTATCCTCAGCCCTCTGCCCTTGTGCCTCCTTCCAGGGTTCAGTTTCTACTCACCATGTAACCTGTGAGCGGAGCCTCAGGTGGGGCAATCCGAAGCCCGTGGCTCAGTATTCCCACCCAGTTACTCAGCCTGGAACCATGCCACAGCAGCATCCTAAGGAAAAGCCATTATTATTGTATTCTCTGTTGCTCTCCTGCAAACATAGGCCATAAGCATAAAATGCCAACAGCTATCTCTGCCATCCTTCTCCGTAAGTTCCATAACTGCACTTCAGGTAAAGAAGTATCTTAAGAAACCCAAAGCTAAACTGAGACCTGTTTTGAAGGTCCTCTCTGAAGGCTTTTTTTTCACCCTCCTTCTCTACTTCAAAAACATCCAACAAGGTCATGGTATAGTCACTGTGTGTGGGAGCATGGGTAGATTGCAGGTACTGAGAAATCACCTGTGAAAAAGAAAGAAATGGCCATTGTGGACTCCTTATAAGAGACCATCTATTCCCAGATGGTCTCACAAGACAGTGAGAAAGAGCTTTACCTTCCCAAATTCCTATTAAATAGAAATTCTGCCTTATAGGAAGTTTGCTCTTAACCAGAAGTAGGCAGAACACAGTGTGCATACGGGGATGTCTTAAAAGTATGAAGATAAACAATCATTTTCTTACTTTGAACTCATAACTTTCATGGTCTAAAGGGCGCAAGGCACAATGTAGTTTCCTATAGTGTTGGTCCAGTGGGTGTTCTGGGCTTTGCAGTTCGGTCTTCACCAGCTTAATGGCAATTTCAATGTCTCCCAAAGTCTGATAAGATGAGATATAGAATCAATGTGGTAGGAACCCAGGACAAAAGATTTAATACTTCCCAATCCACACATCTCTTACCTCTAGTAGTTGTACTTTGTCTGACAGTTCTTTCTCTGTCCGGATTAATGGAGGGGTACGGAGTCTAAGGACAGAGATACAACACATGATAAATCTATGATGAGTGAAACTTGACTGAAAATAACAGATTAAAAACAGATCCCTTAGAAAAAAGGTGTAAGAAATTGGGGTTTTCCATTTGAGAGGTTGGAGGAGAGAGATCTGTAAAGAAATTTTAACTTGCAAATACAGCAGACTCTCAGTTAACTGGCACCCATGGGGACTGGTAGATGCTGGATAAATGTAAGTAAACTTTCCATTAACTGGAACTCAAGTAACCGGCACTCTTCAAGCAACTGGCAGAAAAAAATGCTGGTTGCTTGAGTTCTGGTATATAGATATGTCATCATCAGTAAGGAATAGTTTGTATACAGGCCTATCTAAAAGCAGAAGTAGGCCACTCAAGGCTACCATTAGGTCACAGAGCTCTATTAAGCAATAGAAGGACTAAAATAAGCACCAGAATACAGAATCAACGAAGATAAATGTATTTTATATACCTAGTATCATTTGAGTTTGTAGAAATGGCATTAGTGTGGTTATGATCACCTTAAATAGGAAATAGAGGGTGATAAGCCTGAAGAGGTGTTTTATTTGTTGGTTGGATAGCTAAACCCATTCTTTCTTCAGTTGGTAACTTCTACTCAGAGCATATGGTTGTAATCAGGCCAGGAGGCTGCCGTCCCATACCTGTAATCTGATTAATTAGGCTATCTATAAATCATTTTGGCTCTCTATCTATTCAAAATGATCATCTCCTTAGAAATGGAAGATTAAATAGATTATAGTTGCTGGAGTGATATAGGGGATATGTTTGGGTAGAAGACTAAAGTGAAGTAGCAGCACAGGCCTTACCCAAAGTCATGTGGAATCCTGGTGTAAAACTCATTGCATGCTTCTATGAGAGCTCGTCCATGGTGGCCAGCCCGAATACAATCCTCAATCTTCTTAAGAGACTGGTAACCAGCCTTGATTTGTCCTGCTGTCAGCTTTCCTGAAGGCCCAGCCAGAGATTAGACTCCACAAGTAAGGTCGCATCCTGTAAACTGTATTTATGTCCCTGCCCAACAAATACTCACACCTTTCAACTTTCAAAATAGTCCCTCCTACCTCCACACAAGCTCTCACCAAGTCCTTCTCTTCATTAATATTAGCAAACTTTCAATCATGATGGTGATGAAATTCCCCATTAAAGGAAATAGGAAATATGAAAAGAGAATGTAGAACAGAATATGAAGTCCTACCAAGGGGTGCCTTCTTAGTATCGTATTTCATTTCTACCATCATCTCTTCCATGGCTTGCACATTACAGATCAACTGTATCAGCTCCTGTACACGAATATCTAGCTGTGACTCTGGTTTTAAGGGGGATTTAAGAGATTCCTCTTTCTTTGTTTCCTCTTCATTCTATAGCCAAAAATCAATCAATCAATCAATCAATCAATCATAAAATCTGTAAGGATCTATTTCAATCTCCCTGTCAGAAGTGACTCTACAATATCCCTGGCAGGTGAACATCAGCCTGAACACAGACCTATGCCATTATTAACCTCATTAGAGTACTCAGTGTGACTTCCACCACCTAGTGCTACTCTGCCTTTTCACAGTTAAACACTCAGAATAAACCCAACAGGTCCTACTAACATGATGTCATTAAGTATGTAAAGACATCTATTATGTCTCAAATCGTCTCATCTTAAAAAGACTATTTCTCCAGAACAGTCTGCAGCATCCTGGTTGCACTTCAGTTTGTCAAAATTAAAAAAAAAAATTTTTTTTTTTACTGTGGTATATGAGGATTGTTCAGAAAGTATCCAACCATGTAATATGAAAAAAACAGGCATTTGTGGCCAGATTTTTTTCTGGACACCTTCATATAACTCAGTAAGTGAAGACAACTTTAAATGTTTATTTGTTTGACTACTGCTATCAAATCTTGATCTATATATAACATTAAACTTCTGAAATTGGGACCTAAGATTTTTTAAGAACTTTAGTAAATAGACTAGAAAGCACATTGTACCCTCATTCTATAGCCCCTTCAAGATTACCAAGATGAGTAAAAGTTACCCTTGAGGGAACTGTAATCTTTTTTTAGGTGGGAAACAGCAAGACTCAAAATACCCTGGCCTGACCTGGTCTAGGACCTAATTAAGTCATTGTGCTACACTTTACCCTGGTTAAGAAGAAACAGTGTTTCCCCTAAACATACAGATAGAGTTTACCTGACTATTGGTGGTATAGTCCATTTGTAGGATATCATATTTTCCAGGCACCTTCTCAAACTGCTCGCGATCCTCCCAATTGTTTTTTGTTTTGTCAAGGAATCTACAAAGTTCAAGGTGGTGAGAAAAATCTTACAAATAAGGGTCTACTAGAATGGATGGGCTTACCATTGTTTCCTTAGGCAGAACATCTCGAAATTTTATTTCCCATGACAGAGTTCCTTTACACAACAATTAGATTCTAAATTTAGACCATGAATAAACAGTAAAGCTCTGGAGACAAAGGGAACAAAAGATGGGGGAAAAAGGACTCTTGGGCTTCCCAAAGGCCCTGAAACATCACAAGTCATTAAGATTTAAGACAAAAGATCCCGATCCAATCCTTTCTCTGAAAACTGTAGAGTTGTATGCCTGAAGCCTATGTAATCCTTGCTAACAGATGTTACCCCAATAAGTCTAACAATAAAAATGAATTAAAAAAAAATGTTCCCAGAGACTCCAAAAAGTTTTTCATTATTATAGTAAACAATTCTTTTAAACTACAGATGGATATACTTATTTCACTTTTCCGAAATTTCCTAAATTGTTAGTTATGTGCAAAATATATTGTCTTCTGTTTTTAGTCAGTTTCAAAGTTCCAGGTGGTAACCAAGGATGAAGGTTAGTGTTTTAGTCCTAGAATGTCACAGTGGGAAGTCATTAATATTTAGGCCAAATCACATTTATTACAGAATTTTTAAAGAAGATACATCCAGGAAGAAGAAGGGTATTTTTTGTACTCATTTCTTAGCACTCACTTCTTCTGAAAGATCTCCTTCGCCTTGCTGAGGTCCCCTGAACAAGCCACCAAGTTGTGCTGGCCCATTTTCCCAACTGCAAAGTAAATGCCACACATAAGAGGGTTCCCTGTCCACTAAGCCAAGTAGAGTTCTCTAATAGTAAGAAGCCAGTTCTCTAAGGTCTCTGCTTAGCATCTGACAAACTGGCCAGGGGAGAAGGGGAAAAGGAAAAGGTGAAAGGTCCCTAATATCCTGTTGATATTAGTGACCTGCTAACTGCCATTGTCTATGAGGAGCACCAGCAGACTCAACACAGAGAATTCTCACTCTCAACAGGCTATTCATAGTTTTTCCAATTAGAACTTGCTAATGAGAAGTGTGCCATTCCCCAACTTCAAAAAGCACAATGTGACTCCTAAACCTCAGGTTACAGAACCTCCATTCCATTTTAATCCCAGAGGATCCTTTGGCTACTTGCTAAACTGCTTCTGGCTTACTGAATGACAACTCAGAAAATCCTTAATAAAAGTCAGTACCTCGGCCCCATCTCATCCAAACACTGAAGTTCCTCTGGGCATCATCTTCCAATAGCTGAATCAGATAGTACTTGTTGTTGTTGAACTGGAGATTGGTCTATGATGAGTAAGACAAATATGAACATAATCTGGAGTATGAAACACTAGTGGCTAATATAAGAGGTTTGCAAATAGAAGCCACATAAACCAATGACTGACTCTTCCTTGGTCAGAGGTGCCAGTAATTACAGTAAGGAAAAAAATAGCATGGGGCAAGAAAATCAGATTCCTGTAAGAGTAAGGATTTAAGGAAGTTAGTAGCGTTTCTATATGAAACTTTGGATTCCTCAGAATTAAAGCCAGAGCCTAGAAGCTTCCAAAAACTTTCCAACCAACCTCAAATATCCTATTATCGATTGGTTCCTTCTGTGTTTTCCTGTCTCAGCTCTCTCCCTAAGTAATTCCTAAGTGGTGTGTGTTGTCCAGCTCCCAGTCCACTCCCAATAACTATTTTCGAATCAAAAAAATTTTGATGCCCCAAAGGTCTATAACTATAATGCTTATTTGTTTAGACAACTGATGCTTTTATAAATAATTCTAATTACAGCTTTGTCAGCTGCAGGCTTTTGACAATGAGTTGAGAGCAGGACAATGTTAGGAGGGGATAGGACTGGCAGAAATCACCCACATCTGTCCCATACCTAACCTGACCCGACTTGGAGACATTCAGAAAAAATGTGACTAGTATCTTTAAAAGAGGTATACTGTAAATTAACTTACTCAGAGTGAAAAGAGGAGTAGTCCAACTGAGGAACAGCAGCTTGTGCTGTAAGGCTGAGTTCTGGCACTTGTCTATGTTAAATGTGCTGCTTCTTCCTACCTCCTGCCTGCTCATGTTATAAGGTCACGGGATGTTAGCACAAAAAGGGGCCTTAAAATCTTTTTTATCTGCTCATTATATTTTAAGTGAAAGAAGCAGTAACAAAGGAATACTAGGTAGCTGTTAAAATTACATATGATGGATCAATAAGTTCAAATATGAAGAGATATTCAGGAAATATATTAATCAGACAAATGTATTATCTGTTTGAATCACCAAAAATAAAGAGAAAAAGTTTAATTAAAGGGAAAAAATTAATACCTTTTACATAAAAATTTAACACTTCAATAAGGGCAAAAAGTATACAATAAATAAAATCAGAGGCAAATGATAAATCTGTAAAATATATAAGCAATTTTTATTATAGACGAAAGACTATTCTCCATATTAGATATTATAGTTCCTCGAAGTCAGTAAGGAGAAGACCAACAACCTCTTAGAAAATGTGCAAAATGATATAAACAGAGAGCTCATAGTTTCAATAAAAGAAATCTGCAAAAAGATCTGAGTCTTATTTAGGACTCCACTATCAGGTAGATTGCGCTAGGGCTGAGTATTCTAGAGTATGAAGCACTAGTGGCTAACATCAGGGATTCCAGAATTAAAGATCTGGGCATTGGGACACTGCCATCAATTATCAACAAGAAATTCCCATAAACAGAATGGCTCCTCCCCTTACCTGATTTAACATAACATCATACACATCATTCCCTTCACAATAAACATGGGCCTGGAAAGAAAAGAAAAAAACAAAACAAACTGACGTTTATAGAGTCTTAGCCTTGATGAGATCCTAAGTGAGGCTCTAAATTTTCTTCTCGCTCAAGGTGTCAATCTCCAACACTACCAACATCCATCTTCCAGGGAAAGAAATGCAAAAGTATGTTCTTTCACACATAAGATGTCATTCCTATAATGAAAACATGTTGGCTTTTTTGTCATTATAGAAACAAATTATTCTAACTCAGTTAATGGAAGTCTGCTCCAGAGGGAACCTTTCTTTAGTATTCTTCAAATTTTTTTCCCATTCATCAGTAACTCATGTCATCCTCGGGCACAATTTCTCATTTTTTCCTTGATAATGACATAATTTTCTAACTGAGAAAAAGAATGAGGTATGGAAAGCAGATGACAATTCTAGAAGTTAACCAAATTAAAATAATTATTAACCCCAAACCCTACCATCCCCATCTATTAGCCTTGGAAAAAATTAATCACTAGTAATATTTTGGTGAGGATTTGTAAAATGAAGACTAGCAATGTTCCAGAGGGGAATCCCAATAACAAAAGAACACTGCTCCCTGAGAAATCAATGGGCTGAGGAGTCTCTCACCTTCCCCACCTTGGAGGTGCATTCTGGGTCCACTGGAACTTTGCCCTTTATCAGCAAGGTCTTCACAGACTCTGAGGAAAGACAGATGTGTACTATGACTACTTGTATGGGAATCACATTTAGACAGAAACCTGTCATAATTAACTTTGCCCTTCCTAAACAATCCTGATCTGCCCAGGCCTCACTCAGTTGAATCAAATACATGAAAATGAAGATTCCAAGAAAGTGGACCAGTCCTGTGGTATGCCCAAATGATAGAAGTTTATTCTATCTTCAAGAAAGGAAGAAATTAAGAGTTGAAAGAACAAGGTACCTACCACCCTTCCTCCTCCCAGAGATCTTACTGTCCTTCTTGGTCTACCACGGGAAGCTGACCTTGTTTATCTTCTGTTTTGTCTTTATCAGCCTTCCCTCCAGCCACAGGCTCCTTTATCACCCCCTGCCTCTGGCATCTTCGAGTTTTCTTGGCAGAAGGAGGGTCTTCTGTAGCTCCGTTACCATTATTAGTTATTTGAGTTTCATTTGATGCTATAGAAGCTAAGGGCAAGAAGAATGGCAGAGAAGCAAAAGAAAGAATGAGTACACAGTGAATATGATCCTTTGAAAAAAACAACATCTTTTTAAAGAAATGGTTTGGGATGGTTTTGTAAGTTTATAAAGAAATAATAACTCTTGGTAACTGTCTGAATAATTGCTTCCTAAATTGCTAGTCTAGCCAAATAAAATGAAATAAAGTAGAACAAAAGGGAGCCACAGGGCTCTTGACAGTTCATAGCCTGATGATAAGTCCCATAGCCTCCTTTTAGCTCTTCTGTTTACTTGTGTCCAAATACCTATCCTTAAGCCACCTATGGTAGTATGAGATAATGGTTACTAGAGTGCTCTGGAGTCTGTGGAGCTTAGAGCCTAGCTCTGACTCTTAGCCGTGGAACATAGTAGAAGTTACTTTATCTCTGTACCTCAGTTTCCCCAACTGTAAGATCCAGAGAACGACTATATTAATAGTACCGCATTTGTAGGATGGACCTATCTATGCATTTAATAACATATTATACAGAGTAGAGACCTCATCAATTCTAAGACTTGCATTTTACTATCTCTGAAACTAGGATGCCTCTTACAATGGATGATATACATAGAAGCAGTGAATCATGTTTTAATTGGAAGCGTTTTTTCTTAGCGGTACATAAAATAATGCTGCATTTTACAATTAATTTCTTCTAACTGCATGGCATTAGATATTTACAATAGTGCTAGTTGTTACAGGTCCACAATTCTGTAATCCAAAAAGCTCTGAAAACCGAAATCTTAAAACGTAGCACCAAAACTAGTTTGGTAGTTAAATAATTAAGAATGTGTTTGGTAGTTCCGTCACCTCGGGGAGACAGAAAGGGAAGGGGCTAGATTAGGGGGCGCTGTTCCTTTTCCGACTTCCCACCCCTCAGCATTACACCAAGGAGCTCCGAACCTCGCGTCCGGTAGCTGCTGGTCCCGCGACGCCGAGCCGCCATGGAGCCCGAATGTTGGCGTCATCAACTCTTCCCCAGTACCCGCCGATAAGGCGGGAACTCGCAGCACGCCTGCGTCCTAGAGAAGAGTCTCACAAAGGTCAGGACAGGCACGCCCCGCGATATTTGCATGTCGCTTTGTATTGTGGGAAGTCACCCTATCCTTGAAATTTCTTTAGTTACAGGAATCTTATATAACCGGCGTGAACCTCTTACTTCCCATAGGGCGGAGGGAAGCTCATCGGTGGGGCTACGAGCTGAGTGCTGTGTGTCACTCTACCCCGTGTCCCTTGGGAAGGTCTGAGACTAGAGCCAAGAGCGGTCCTAGCAGGGCCCTCCCTGATCTTCGGGGAGGTGAGTTCCCAGAGAATGGGGCTCCGCGCGAGGGCAGACTGGGCAGGAGATGTCGCAGACCCCGCCCTCGGGGTGGGGCTCGGCGGATGCCTCCTTAACCGGAGCTTGGAACAGACTCACGGCTAGCAAAGTGAGTTCAATGGCTGAGGTGAGGTACCTCCCACGGGGACCTCATAACCCAATTCAGACTACTCTCCCCCGTCCATTTTTGAGGACAGACGTTCTCAACCTTGAACAAGGAAAGGAGGTAGTTATCGTCTTTGCTGGTAGTTTAGAAAAGGAAAGCAGTTTGTGGCTGAAGAGTAGTCACAAGCAAAGTTAGCATAGATTATGCTAACTGCCATCCTAGAAAAGAAGTACGGAGTAAGCATAAGGTGGTGAAAGTTTGGAGAAGATTGACTAGGGAAGGACGGGGGTGGGGTGGGGTGGGGTGGTGCAGGAAACTGCACAGTTCTTTGGGAAAAGGGGATGCAAGGGGCGATGAAACTAGGAGAATGCATTACCAACTCGGAAGCTCTTGAAGGCAGAGAAAGCTGGTCATCTGGATTTTAGAAAGGTACTTGGTTCAAGGGTTCTCGTATGTTTGGGTGCCATCACCCCATGGAGGGTTGGGGTAGCGAGCGCAGTTAACATGCAGATTTCTGATTCCGCATCCTAAACCCCTCTGAATCAGAAACAGACTTTTTTTTTACAAGAACAGGTAATTTTGATATTAGTGATTTTTACTACATAGATATAGGTGTATATATTCATTATTTAAACAAATATTTATTGGACATTTTGTTTGGTCCTCGGGATATAATGGTATAGCCAAAACAGAATTCATTTCTTTATGGCGCTTATATTCTAGTTAGGGACAGGTATTAATCAAGCAATCACACAACCAAAAGTAAAACTGCAACAAGTGCTACAGGAAGAAGCATATATAGTATGTATGAAGGGCAGGTCTAATGGGAGAATAAATTGGGGAACTCATCACTGAGGAATGACAGGAAAATGAGCTGTATCTGAAGAATCAGTAAATGAAGAGGGGAGACACAGTGTGGCTGGAGCGATGAAAGCAACAGAAAGTGTGGTGTGAGATGATCTGGGAAGCAGCCAGTGCCCA
>PVJL010009864.1:0-53832 GCA_004026885.1 Lyroderma lyra | reverse complement strand
ACTAATACAAGTACAAGAAATTTTATGTATAAAAGTTTTTTATATGAAAAAATGATGATCGTATTCCAGGGTATTATTTTGCATGCAGATATCATTATTGATTGCTAGAGTTACACTTTTAACTCATAAACATAAATCAAAGAATTGAAAACATTTACATAGATACAGAGTTAGTATTACCCATGTATAATGTATATCCTTATTTTTCCCTCACGAATTTGGGCAAAACAGTGCGCATTATACACGGCAAAATACGTTACCGTGCTGAATAAAATTAGTAAATCCTGGATAGGGAGACTATGATGTCACTCTTACACAATCACTGCTTATAGGTATAAGGAGTAGCCGTACTGTGGGTATTGATAGTGCCGTTATTCATGCTAAGAAAGAGGAAAGTAAGAAAGAGAGAGAGAGAGGAAGGAAGGGAGGAAGGAAGGCATTAAAGAAATGGAAGACGTGAATTTGGGAAAGCTTTCGATGCTGGTGAACAATACTTTGAAAACTTGCTTTACAACAGTTTTATGACACTTGGTGTCTTAGAGAAGCATTGTCATAAGTATTGTTGCAGACGTACCAGGTCCCGGCGGTCACTGGGAAGCGGTACCATTAGCTGCACCCCTTTAGGCAATCACTTAATATCTCTGTGCCTTCACAGTTTCCTTTTAAGAGTAATTCAACATCATGTATAAACCGCCAGCTCTGGGCACGGCACTGCTCTAGATGCGGTGCAGATACCAGTGAATAAAAAAGCTTCTACACTAATGGAGCGTGCAGCTTAGTGAGGGATAAAGAAAATAAATCAGTACACAGGTATCAGATAGTAATAAAAACTATAACGAAAATGTTACCGGAGAATGGATGCTTCTTGGGGCTGGTGTTCGAGCAAAGGATCGAATGAGACACATGCCAGCGAGTAGAGGTGAAACCAAGAAGCAGTTTATTAAAAGGAAAATAAGGTGAAACAGAGAGAGTTTATGAAAAGGGAAAGTGCCCCCCTGAGAGGGAGGGGCGGCTGGAGCAGGGTTAACGAGGCTTTGGTAGTTCTAGTCTCTTCAGCTGTAAGGGGTCACCCCCGTCTGGGCGTGGGACCTGTTTGATTGGCAGTTTTGATTGACGGGGGTCCCTGCCACCACCTTTTCTCACTGCGCATGTTCGTTCCCAGAATTCAGTCTGTTACAGTGATATTAATGAGCTGCTGGCACATGTGTGACATTGCAGTGAGGGTGTGATGAGGCCCGGTGAGATGAAGGCCCTTGTAACTCTCGCTGCGCAGGCGTTAGGAACTGGCCCACACGGGTGGGCGCCTTGTGCCCTCTAAGGTCCTTGTGTTTGTCTGGAACTTCCTCCTGGGCTGCCCAGCCTGGGGCGGGGATGACTAGTGAGGGGGTGCCATCAGGGTGGTGACTGCTCCAGCAGGGCGGGTCCCATGGGAGGGGTCCCAGGACCCCCCTATTCTGTCTACCTTCCTCACTCTTCTCCTGAGAGACGTGACTCCCACCCATCTCCATGGGAAGCTGAGGAACTGGGCGTCTCGTCCTCTGTATCTGCTTCCTGCTGAAGGTGGTCAATGTCCCCACCTATTGAGGATCCACAGAGCTCTCACCCTGTCCGATCTAAAAGGGGGAAGGGGCCTCGAGATCCACCTGGGAGACCGTGTCAACTTCGTGGGTTGGGACGGGCTGGGGCCCTTGCTGGGGTATCACTTGTACCCCAATGGCCCCTAGACGAGGAGAAATTACTTCAGTTAATAGTTTTAAAAGCACTGGCCCACGAAGCAGACCCCAAAGCCCCTGTCCCTGGGTGCTTACATGGTGGGAAGTGCACAAATTACAAGTGTCGGCATTATTATCGTATGGCAGGATGTAGGGGCATCCTATGATTCAGGGTAGGAACAGTCCATGTATCGTCCAAGGTGAGAAGCCAGGGGAAGCTGGAGAAGACGATTACGATGACGAACTGGGGACGAGGTGAAACTGAAAGCTGAAGTCCTAGGGAAGAGGAGACTAGGCATCCCTACAGTGGAGTGGGGAGGGGGCTCCTTCATTTGGACCGAATCAGAAATAAATCAAAGAAGGGGCAACAGTGATGGAGCAGAGAAAACAGGAGGAAAGAGACCAGGCAGGATGGGACAGTCAGTGAGACAGACAGGCACTGCGGAGCCTCCGGGGCCGTGGAAGCTCTCAGGATAGGAATGGCCACGTGGTGTTGGGGGGTGCCACCCCGGCTGCCGGGCAGGGATGAACGGCGGAGGTGAAGGTGGGTGGGAGGAGAGTGGTAGAACGTTTCACGCATGGCGCAGTTCTGGACGTAACGGCTGATACGTCGGATGTACGTTCTGAGAGCACATGAGACGGCAAATTTCTGCTTCGCGTAACTATTCCGTGTGCCCAGATGAAGGACACTGAAGAGAGGGCAAGTTGCAGACGAGGGGCTTGCAAGATGAGCTCTACTTTAGTTACGTAATATTGGGGGGTTTGGGGTTCTCCCCATATCCAAGTGTAAATTTACGTAGGCGATCCCCGGGGTTGCTGCAGGTGTGGGGAGCTCTCACGACTGGGCGTCTCAGACGGGGACTGTGAGCATGTTTGACCCCCACAGTCAAAACAGGTATTAAGAGGCCCCTAAAGCCATTCATGCATCGTACACACACCGCGTCATTATTTTCTTCCCGTTTTCTTCTTGAAAACGCCATAAAATAGGATGCTCTCTAATTTTCAAAAGATGTTCTTTTGTTTGGGCCTTAGGAAACACACAGGAAGTTCGCACCGCAGGCGTCAGCACGTACGAGACAGCAGCTCCTCCCGAGTGGGGCTCTGTCTTCTGCACTAGATACTCTCACTCTGAACGATTCCTTCTACACTGTGTAACCGCTTTGCTGGACACTCGGTGCATTGCTCTTCCCCTGCAGAGAGGCTAATTGTTAGCAATGCACCTTGCAAAGCATGCACCTCAGGATGGGGGTACCAGCTCTTCTCATCATTTGTTGTCACCTGAAAGTGAAGGGATATCCAAGTATTTTCTGCAACTCCGTGATGCCACGTCTCTCCGTGGAAGACAGGTCTACAGTATGTGAAAGGAAATAACAAGAATGAAAAGCCATGTCTTCTATGAACACAATTAATTTTCATTTAATTCAGGATGTAAATTAGAAAATGATTCTAATTAGTACCATTTATAAATGGAGGGGTGTGCGTGTGTGTCTGTGTGCATGCACGCGTGTGTTTCTGTATATGACAGACTGACTTAAAAAGCCTGTCCTATTTTTTTATGAGAATTCATGCAGCGGAAGTTTCACTGTAAGAAAAATTAAACTCGAACTATTGTGAAGAGTTAGGAAAGGATAAGAAATAATATCTTATGTGCAGAAACAATGGAAGATTTGGAATGAAGATATTTAATAGCCCAAATTAAAAACAAAATACTGTTGTTTTCTTAAAAGCACGGGAAGTCATGCAAAGAACAGAGACCATAGTAGATGTTTTGAACTTGGGCATTAGTGAAATGCCCGCTAAAGCAAGTCATAACTAACCCATGACCCAGAAAATTGGTTTCAATCGACTTGCAAAAGAACCCAGGAGTTAAAAGCTGGCTACCTCATGAGAAGGACCCGTTATGATCACAACTGTGATTGGGACTATTTTCATCATTGCAGTCTGCAAATGTAGTCATTGAGGACATGCTAGGTTCAAACGAGTGCTCAGATGAGCTGCACGTTACATTAAAGATGACCACAAATTATCTGAGTCTTTCCGGCAAGATGTGCAGTTTGCTTCCTTCCCCGGGAATCTAAGTGAGCTCTGTGGCAGCTTAGCCCATAGAATGCAGCAGTGACCTTGGTCCAGGACTGAAATCTTCCACTCCTACCTTTTTTTTTGTCTGCTCCCTCTGGGATCTCAGCCATTCTACTGTGATAAACCCAAATTACATAAAGAAGGCTAAATCAGTGTTGCAGGAAGCAGACTAGCTAAGCTCCCAGCAGACAGCCAGGATCTGGGAGCAGAAAACACCCAACCACACAGAGCCAGCCCCAGCCGTATTCTGAAGACAGATGCGTGAGCGATGCCACGCAGGAAGTCCTCGGTTGACCCCCTGCACCCCCTGAGAGAGTATAATGAATTTAGGGGTGGTGGTTGCACGGCAATAGGTAACTCCAACAACATTCAAATAGTAACAGAGTATTTAAAGCAAAGTTATCATCCTTCAGCCAAAGAAGAGGCCCTCACGGGTGTCCATTAGAAAGCGTTTGACGGTAGACATATTAGATAAAATCTACAGACGCATGTAATTCCCACCCCTCCAGGAAGCTTTCGTAAATGTATATTTTAATTTTGTCTTTGAAGACAGCAAAAGGGGAAAGGAGTTTTGCTGTATCTACTCTACTGTATAGGCTGATTTAAGATGAATATTTGGTTTTATTTTAATAATATCTGTAAATACGAGTAGGATTTGTATTTTTTTTTATTATTTTACTACTTTTACGTGATATTGTCACAGATCTTAGGTTATATTTTGAATGGCCATGCTGAGGTTAAGCTATATTTAAAGTTAAAAGAAAGCATTCCAAAACCAACCCAGGTTTTCTTTGTGAAAACACAAAATTCACCATTTCAAAGAGTCTGTGTGATTGTGGGGAAGTGGTAGCCAACACAGGAATGAAGAGTCTTTGTAACCCGTGGGAGGCACTCGGCAACTACCTGCTAATACGCTGATGGATGGCCCACATCAGAGGGCTCCGTGTCAGGAAGACGGACAGCTTTGGACATCTCGGGTAATATCCTGCACGCACGGAAATGCTTCAGGCTGCACGACACAGACATTTATATAAATCAACACCTGGAGGACTCTCTTAAGTCACGCCGTTATCCATCTTTATCCGACTCTCTGACAGTTCATGTCATAGTATCCAACAGGCCGTACAACCTCGGTCTGGATTTTGGACATGGTAATTGATTTAAGACTGCCTCCAGGTCTTTCAGAGAGAAAACAGACAGAATTGGGTGGACGTGATACTTGTTTTCAGTCCCCACAGCAAACATACGTGAGAATGAAGTGCTGACATTTAATCACCTAATAATACTTCAATCAGTAATTTAGGTTTTCCTTTGGCAGAATCTTTTCATTCTAAAAAGAAAACATAATTGGGAAGAGAAACCAGACACTTCAAATAGTGCAAACTTTGAAATTGTCACCTGCATTAACAAAAAAAACAAAAAAAAAGAAAGAAAAGAAAAGCACAAGCCAATGATGTCCCCTCTCCCCCTACACAATCCATTGCTGACTCCAGCTGGGACTCAGGCCAGCACTGCAGACGCCACCTTACCGAGACTGCTTCCTCCTTCCTCTCTGCTTGGGTGACCGCTCAGCTCCAAAAACGGTGAGTGTGAAAGCAGAGAGGTTTGTGCAGACAGCGAGCCTGGGGGGCAGGGTGAGGAACGTGCAAATGCCGGAAAGGGGGGCTTTCCTGGCGCGCCCTGCCTTACGGCGTGGGGCGGGGAGCTCCCTGCTGTGTCCCTGAGAGTCCAACGGGGTCAGATAAAATTGGAATGAAAGAAGGAGACAATTCGTTTCTTCTGACGTTGTCTTTCTCCTAAAATAAACTTTAATCAGGGATAACAAAAGACACATGTTACGCTTTCTTTAGCTCCCTTTCTCTCATTTGCTTTTAAGCCACTGCTTGTAACGAACTTTGTAATAAATACACAGCGTGTGTGTGTCTGTGTGTGTGTGATAGCCTGTGTGCATGTGGGAATGCACGTGCGTACGTGTGCATACTTGTACGGAAATATCCTTAGAGCACTTAAGTCTGAAGTTTCAAAGTATATGGCAAGGTTAAGAGGGTACCCGATTGAGAGACATTCGACAGGAGACTCTCTGCCCACGTGTTTTCCAAACATGACTGTTTTGGAATGTTTTCCTGAGTCGCTGCTGGATGTTATATAATAGTGATTATCAGCCTAAGGGAAGCAAAAATGAATCCATAAAAAGAAAACATCACATAGAGATCTCCCGAATTTCAAGGTTAAAGAAATGATTCTTGAGAAAACCAGCCATAAAAAGTAAAACATCAATTTTAGACCCCAAATTTCACTGGTTTATTTTATCAAACATTTAAGTTATCAATCTCATGAGACTCTTCTAAAGAAGAGAAAAAGGAAAATACCGACTGGGTCGTTTTAGGGGGCTAACTTTAACCTTGATAACAGACACATTACAAGAAAGGAAAATTACAGGCCAATTTCTTTTAATCTAGAAATACATAAAATGGATACCACAATATATTTTAGAAATAACACTATTAAGATAAATAGGTGGGAAGATAGAGTGTGTTCATAGATTCTCTCATGGGGACTAGCGTCTAACACGGGAGTATAGTCAATGAGGTCGCAGTAACTTTGTGTCGTGTCACGTGGGCACTCGATACGTTGGGGTGATGGGGGGCGCGCTGGAGGGGTGAGGAAAAGAGGAAAAGAAATCCAGAAGTACAAGTTCATGGTCACAGAATAGTCCCCGGGATGTGAGGTGCAGCACGGGGCACGCTGTCAATGGCATCGCACTAACGACGTGAGGTGTCAGCGGGGACCAGACGTATCGGCATGAGGAGTTAGTCGTTACGTAAACGACGCACCGCTGCGCTGTGCACCTGAAACAATATAGTGTCGTACGTCAAACGCAATTGCAAAATTTAAAAATCTCAAAAATAAAAGTGAACTTAACATAATCATTTTTTATTTTAAAATGAATACAATATTTTAATAAGTCTTATTAATACTTTGGTTAAAGAATTTTTTGTTTTTATTACATTTTTATTCAATAAATATACATGAGGTCACTGTACACATGGGTTACATTACAAAATCAAAACAAAGTTATTCTTCTGGTGGGACTTATTAAGAAGAAATTTTACCTTCATCAGAATTAATCTGGTATAATTTACTCATAACACTATCTGAATAGAATCATTTAAGGAGTTATGTTTATATTTTTGGACAACATTTTGAATTTATTTAAGTTTTATTGCTCTGTTACATATTTTTGACTGAGTCAAACACGGTAATTAGATTTTATATATGTTTTGCAGCCATTCACACTGTAGTTATGTTACTTTTCTAACTAGTAATATAGTTTATTTCTTCTGCTTTTCTTGGTAACTCTCAACAAAAAGCTTGTCTTCTCTGTTAGTTTTCCCTAAGAATAAACTGCTGCGTTTTGTTATTAGCTTCACTATTGTTTTGAAATCACTTTGTACCTTTATCTTTATTCCTTAACTTTTACTTGTTTCTCTTAAAATTATTGTATTACTCCTGCTTGCCTATTTAAATAGTTGATAGATATATATTCATTTATCTTTAATAAGAAAATCATGGAAAGCTATGATTTTTTCATTGAAAAATAGTTGCTGAAGCATTTGTTTTGATGTGTACCATTATAATGAACTATTTTTACTTAAGTCACCTGTAATGATGTTATCTTTTCAACTTCAACCTAATTTCTTAGGAGTCTGTGAATCTGTAGCCTATTTCACAATAGGCCAGATATTGCTGCAGCAACAAATACACCTGATTTCAGTTTTTAAAAGCAACCAAGGCATCACATCACAATCGAATTCAGGTTAGGTAGCTCAGGCACCTGGTCTGCTCCCATCTTGCAAATTTATTACCGTGGAGCCCGTTCTACTCGGCTTCAAAAGGATAGAAACTGAGATTGCCATAAATTCACAAAATGCAAAGAAGTATGTTTCTTTTCTCCATATCCCCACGGACACGGACTCAGTCACAACACGGAAGGCGAGCACTGATGTAAACACATAACACGCCCACGTCACAGTGCGTATCCTCGTTTCTCAATCATTTAATTCATTTAATTATTCCTAGCTATTAATTTTGCAGCTTATTGAGTTGGGGCCAGAAAATAGATGGAAAAGTTTAAATATATTGAGGTTTTTTTTTTTAAGGACTTGGATATAATTAATTTTGTTAAATGGTCTGTGGACATTCAAAAAGTTTATGAATTCTTTCAAAGGTAGAACGTTCGATACGTCTGTGAATCAGCACATTTTAGTCTTTAAAATCCCCTCTTTGTCTCCTACATATTGTTACATGTCTACCTTGCAAAGTGCTTTGTAATTTCTTCACATATGCAAATTATTTGTTTTAACTACTGTTCCTACTTGATTCAGTGTTCCTTAGTTTTTCCTACCATCCTCTTTCTGTCCTTTTTCAGAGTTGGGTACAGAACACCGCGGCCTTGTATTTAGTCTTTGGGTCTCTCTAGGCGTCTCTAGACTCTAACAGTTTCTCAGATTCTTTCTGTTTTTGAGGACCTTGATTAGCTCATGGGTTAGGACTGTGTGGGATGTCCCTCCCACGGGATTTGTCTAATGCTTTCCAAATCATCAGACTGGGTTCTGGGTGAGGGGGAGAGAAACGAGAACGGAAACGTGCTGTTTTCATCCCGTCACATCCAGGAAACGTACTTAGCACAGTTACTGCTCGCCTGGACGACCTGCTCGCCTGGACGACCTGGCTGAGACCATCAAGGTTAATTCTTTCTCCCCTTTCCCACGGTGTGTGTGCTCTTTGGAAGGAATTCACCCTCGGCAACCAACACTCCCCAAGCGGTGCTGAAGCTTGACTTCTTCAGGGTGGAGGGTCTGTATGAATTCTGCGGGATTCCTCCTCTCCACATGGATTTATTCAGTCATTTATTGTATATTGGCATGGATTTACGTATATTTATTTTGTCCTGTGGGTTCCAATCAACACGATTTCATTTTGCTGCTCAAATATTTTCCAACGTTGGGTATTGGAAGCTCGTTCAGTTGGCTCTGTTTCCTTTAGATATATTATGCCTTCATTGATTTTTTTTGCACACATACATACTTTTCTTGTCCGACTGCTAGAATCAGGCATTTTCCCAAAAAGCCCTAGTTTCTTTAATTGAAGAAAGATATTATAAACCAAGCAATTGCCTTCATTTTTGCAGACTCCAGACATTTCCAAAGTTCCTCAGGTCCTCATGTTTCCCTCCTACTCCTTGCAGTGAGATTCTTATTGTACCCATCCTGAAAATTGTTTTGGACTCATCCTGCATATTCCTCCACTTTCCTAAATTATTTTTCATTTTAATTTAACTTTAATTTTTCAAGTTTAATTTAATTAGTATTTATGCTTGGTGTTGTCACATTCCACAGGCTTTAACAAATGCATAGAATGCTGTATTCACCATCGCAGTTCCATACAGAATAAATTCCCTACCCTAAAAAGTGCCCTGTTTTTTACCTGCTCAACCTAACCCACCTCTCTCCGACCCCGGGCCACCCAGGATCTCTTTTCTATTTTTATGGGGTTTTTGTAGAATTCCATATAATTGGAATCTGAAGTTTATCTAGCCTTTTCAGATTGACTATTTCAATTAGCAATATGTATGTAAGTATCCTTCATGTCTTTTCATGGCTTGATAGCTCATTTCTTCTTAGTACTGGACAATATCCCATTGTATGGATACACCACAGTTTGTTTACTAGTTTATCTATTAAAGAACATCTTTGCTGCTGCTAGTTCGTTTTTTGGATGATGAATAAAGATTTCATAAATATTTATGTGCTATATTTGGTGGACATAAGTTTTTATGTCATTTGGATAAAGACCTAACAGAGTTTGCTGCATCATGTGGCCAGAGAACGTTTAGCTAGGTCAGAAACGTCTGGGCCACGTTGGATTCTCACCAGCCATGAACGAGACTTCCTGTTGTCCCACACCCTCACTAGCAATTGGTATTGTCACCTTTGCAGTCGGGCCCTTCTAATAGGTCTGTAATAATAACTAGTTGTTCTTATAATTTGTAATCCCCTCATGCCAAATGGTTTGGAGTTTCTGTGCACATGAGCTTTTGCCGTCTGTACGACTCTGGTTGGGGCATTTGCTCAGTTCTTTGCCCACTTTTTATTTTCTTGGATTGTTTTGTTTCTTACTGTTGCATTTTCCCAGCTTGTTAAATATTACTGGCAAAATTCTTTATCAGTATGTATTTGGAAGCTATTCTGTCTCTGTGGCTTGTCTTTTCCTCTTCTTAAAAGTGCCTTTCTCAGAGAAGAAGTATTCATTTTAAAAAGTTCAACTTAACAATTTTTGTTTTCTTTCCGGCACCATGCTTTTGATCCTAAAAATGATCGCATCTAAGATCACCTAGATTTCCTCCTATATTTTCTTCCAGAAGTTTTATAGTTTTATGTTTTACATTTAATTCTATGATTGAGTAAATTTTGTCACAGCATAAATTCTGTGTCTAGAATCAGTATTTTTTTATTGTTTATGTATGTGCATCCAATTGGAGTGGCATTTATTGAAAAGACTGTTTTCTCCAATGAACTGCTTTTATTACCTCATTAAAGATTCGTTGACCGTATTCGTGCAGTTCTGCTTCTGGATGTTTATTCTGTCTCGCTGACCTATGTGTTCATTCTCTCACCAATACCATGCTGTGTTGATTACTGTAGCATTAAAGTAAATTGTGAAGTTAGTAGGATCCTTTGCAATTTGTTCTTTTCCTTCAGTATTATGGTCATTATTCTAGGACTCCTGTCCTTCCTTATAAACTTTAGAGTCAAATTGTCATGACCCGAATACGACTCACTGGTATTTTGATAGAGATTGCATTGAATCTATAGGTCAACAACGGGGAGAATTGACATCTTAACAATGTTAGGTATTCCAATCTGTATTTTCTTAAATATTCTTTGATTTATTTCATCAGAGTTGTATGATTAGAGTCCTACAAATTCTGTACATACATTGCCTGACTGATATCTAAGTCTTTAATTTTGGTGGTGCTGGTGGGGCTGCTACTGTAAATGGAATAGATTTTTAAGTTCAGATTCCAACTGCTCACTGCTGGTGCATAAAAACACTATTGACTTCTATGTAGGAATTGTCTCCTCTTACTGTGCCCACTTACTAGTTTCAGGAGTTTGTCTGGTTCTTTGGGATTTTCTACATCATCAATCATATTATCTGTAAGTAAAGACAGTTTTCTCTCTTTTTTCCCAATCTGTTGAACTTTTGTTGCATTCTCTTATCTTATTGTACTATCTACGACTCCCAGTAAGACGTCGAATAGTAGTGGTGAGAGAAAGTACACTTGTCTTTTTCCCAATTTTAAAAGGATAATGTCCCATTTGTAATCAGTAACTATAATACTGCCGGTAGCTTTTGTAGTTTATGTACTTCATCAAGTTTTGAAAATTTCCCCTCTATTTGAAGTTTTTATCATGTGTTACAATATTTGTCAAATTTTTTTCCTACATTAATCAATATGGTCATATAATTTTCCATCCTTAGGGTATCAATATGGTAGCTTATATTAGTTGATTTTTAAGATATTGGGCCAAATTTATATACCTGGAATAAATCCCAAGTACATAACTTTTACACATAGTTAGATTTTGTTGAGGATTTTTGTACCTATATTCATGAGAGATGGTGAGCTGTAGTTTCCCTATCCCATATCTTAATCTGGATTTGGAATTAGAATAATGCAGACCTCATAAAATAGTTAGCAATTGTTGTTGCTGCTTATATTTTGGAAGAAATTGTGGAAGATAGGTATCTTTTCTTCCTTAAATGTTGGTGGAATTCAATAGAGAATTATCATCTAGACATGGCCCTTTTTTTGTTTTTAAAGGTTATTATTACTGATCAATATCTTTAATAGATACAGACCTATTCAGATGATCTGTTTCTTTAAGGAGCTTTGGTAGCTTGTTTCTCTTAAGGAATTGCTCCATTTTATCTGAATGATCAAATATGGGACCCAAATCTCTAGTTCATTTCTGGTATTAGTGATCTGTGTTCTCTCTACTTTCTCTTTGCTGTCCTTTGGTTAGCCCATCTGAAGGTTCATTGAGGTCTTTGACTCTATTGGGGGGAAAGAAATGGCTTTTGGTTTCATGGACATTTTTCTATTGTTTTTCTCTTTTCAACTTCATTGAATGCTGCTCTAGTTTTTATTATTTGTGTTTTTCTGCTCATTTTTTGGCCTAAATTGCTCTTCCCTATTGTCATAAATTAGAAGCTTAAGTTACTGATTGTTGAGCTTTATTTCTTCCTTTCTTTATGTAAATCTGTTTCTGATCTATAACATTTTTCTTTTCATTACAGAACTGCTCTTGACATTTCATGTAGGTCTGGTCTGTTGGCAGTAAAATCTGTTTCTGTTTGTTGGAGATAGTTTCTATTTCTTCTTTAAAGGATAATTTCATTGGGTATAGAATTCTGGTTTAGTGATTGTATTTTCTTTTTTATTCAATACTTCTACTCTCTGGAGTAGATTTCACTCTACCCTCTTCTTCAGTGTGGTTTTTCTGATGAAAAGTCGGCTGTAATTCTTTGATAAGGTATGCTTTTACCACCCCCATCATTATTTGAAATTTCTTCTTTTAATTTTTTTGAAGGTTTTATCTTTACAGTCTTCATTCAAAAATTTACCTTTACTTTTATGCATTTTGAATTTGATATTTGAGATATATGTTTTATATTTATTTTGTTCTCTGAGCTTCTTGAATCTGTGGTTTTGTGTCTGTCATTAATTTTGACAGGTTCTTAGTCATTATTACTGAAAACATTATTCTCTGTTCTTTTTTCTTCTCCTTTGGCATTCCAATTAAACATATCATACACTTTTGGGAATGGTACCACAGTTCTTGGATGTTCTATTATGTTTACTTTATTCTTTTTTCTCTTTGCATTCTAGTTCCAGAAGTTTCTATTGACATATTTTCAAGCCGACTTTTTCTTTACTCAGTCCTTTTGAATCTATTGGTGAGCCTGTGAAAGATATTCTTCATTTCTGTTGCAGTATTTTTTATGTCTAGCCTTTCCTTTTGATTCTTAATATTCTATCTTTTTGCTTAAAATACCCATCTGTCATATTATATACTTGATATATTCTACTGAAGTCCTAAGGCTATTAGTCATAGTTTTTTTTTTTTCTCATGTATGTTAAAAGCTTTAAGTAAATGGGTTAACTATCATAGTACCATAAAATTATGCAAAACAAAGTGCTAAGAAGAAAAGGCACCAGGTATAGTAGTAGAAACAAAATTTCTAAAGGAAAGGTAATGTTAGTAATGACACCATTAAAAATAAAATTCATCTTTTGTCCTAAGAGGTGAACGTAGCTCTGACAAAAGTAAGTAGAATGTGTAAAAGTGTTTATAGAGAAATATGCTTGATATATGTTAGAAAATAAAAATTTAAAATTAAATATTAAAAGTTACAGGGCTGGAGCAGAGTTAGTGTAACTGTGGCACCAGGTGATGTTGAGGAAAGAGGCAGGGCTATATCATCTAAGGCTGGAGAGAAAATGGTAAGAAATATGAATCATGGCTAATCGTCTTGGTAAGCCATGACACTGCTGAAAGGAGAGGAGTCACATGACATGCTTCATATTTTTAAGAGACCGTGTTTCCTAGTATGGGTAATTAATTAGAGAGCAGAAAGAGTGAAAACAAAAGGACAAATTCTAACTAACTTGTAATAGTCTGTGTCTCTGCTGACATGTGATTCTTGAGACCTTAAAATCATTCCAGTGTGATTTAAAAAGTTAAGTTTTAGATTTATTTTTATTTATTTAATTTAAAATTTTAAATTAAAACAGTGTCAAGTGTTTTTTCATTAAATGCAACTCTGATGTTTTCATAGAACTATATTCAACATTAATAGTCACATGACAGAGGTATTATTGCTGTACTCTATGTGCATGTCAGACACATGCATTTTTACTACTATTGCATAAAAACTCCAATCTGGTCGGTGTCAATGTACCGATTCAATTAAATTACTTCTTTTCTTATGCACCAACGTAACAGAATGTATTTATTTAAATATTTTGTGCAGATCACATGCATGCATTGATGCTCATTCAAATAGTCATTTTATACAAATTACGATACTTACTACTGTTTTAATTATTACACAATTAATTATATGTTTAGTTTAAATATATTTACTTGTTATATTTTTAGTTTAAAAAATAAGTATGGGCAAATATTAAAATTTAAACCAAAGGCATGCAATAGCAATGCAGAATTAAGTGGAAATGCAATAGATCAACCACAAAGTAAACTGAGAAAGAAACTAGAGAGGTAGGTCACAATTTCCTTTTGAATAAGAATTATAATTTGCTGCAGCAGAGTGAAATGAAATTTTAATAATTAAAGAGCATAAGTAGAAAATATTAAGAATTATATTCAGCCAATATACAGTGAATATACTTCCTCCCAACAATCAAAAAAGAACTGAAAATTAGTCACCTAAATTTAGAATTTTGTCCAAAAATGATTTAATTAGTTTTAGGAGGAAATAAGATTGCAACATTGGCCAGCTGTAACATGGATTGAAATTTGGCATAGAGTAAGAAAATAATTTTCAGATGGAATGACAGTAAAAAAATATCATTTGTCATAGAAATTGTTAGCAAATTTTATAAAACATTACTGTTATAAAAAGTGCAATTTTTTATTGTCATCAATTATGTCTGTCTATACAATAAGGAACCTTTTTAATACCATCAGAAATAAGTGATTAAAAATTTTTAAAATTACAACTTTCCTTTGTCTTTAGATGATTTATGCAGCATATGAGCAGTCAACAATTAGGAGTTAGGTATGTTTTGTTTCAAAAAACTTTCAGATATTTAAGAAATATATCAGTTTACAGACGAAACCAGGGAACTGTATAAATTACTGGATCTTTTTAGATTCATCAAAAGAATTTCAGCTAGATATTTTGTTGTCAGTCTAAAGCAAGAGCTGGACATGTCATTCATTTTCTTTAATAGGCTTTACTTTACGGACCAGTTCGGGGTTCACTGCAAAGTTGAGAGGACGTTACCTAAAGAGATTTTTCGTATAGGACGTTACCTAAAGAGATTTTTCGTATATCCCTGGCCCTTACTCATACATAGCCACCTCCATTGTCCACATTCTCCTGAGAGTGGTCATCTGTTACTAGTGATGAACCTACATTGATACATCCTCGTCACTCAAAGTCCATAGTTATCGATAGGGTTCCCACTTGGTGTTACACCTTCTGTGGCTTCAGACAAGTATATAATGACAAGTATCCCCCATTATAATCAAGTACAGAGTAATTTCATTGCCCTAAAATTCTGTGTTTCACCTATTTATACATAGTTTTGCCTTTTTCAGAATGTCACATGCAGGTGAGCATTGAACTGCTCAGGTTCACTTACACACAGAATTGTTTTCAATCAACAACAGAACTGTTTTCGATCCATCGCTGGGAGTCTGCAGATGTGGAGAGGTGACTGTATACCTTGATTCATGCTTTTTTTTTTACAAGAGACGCCAAATTGTGGATTTTGGTGTTCACAAAGTTCCTGCAACTAACTGGCTTTTTTCACTTAGTAGTTTGCACTTAACCTTCTTTCGTGTCTTTTCATGGTTTGATAGCTCAATTCTTTTAGTGCTGAATACTATTCCATTCTCTGGGTGTATCACAATTTATCTGTATATTTACCTACTAAAGGACATCTTATTGCTTCTAAGTTTCGGCAATTATGAGTAAAGCTTCTATAAACATCTATGTGCCGGTGCTTGTGTGGACGTATGTTTCATCTGCTTTGGGCAAATACCAATGAGCGAGATTGCTGAATCCTGTGATAAGAGTGTGTTTAGTTTTATAGGAAACCACTAGGTTGCCTTCCAAAGTGGCCACATTTTGAACACCCACCAGCAATGACAGAGAGTGCCTGTTGCTATACATCCTTGTGTCAGTATTTTTTGGCCACTTAGATAGGAGTGTAGTAGCATCTCATTGTTGTTTTAACAAGCATTTTCATGATGACATACGACGTGGATCATCTTTTCATGTGCTTATTTGCCATCTGTACATGTTCTTTGGTGACATGTCTCTAAAGGTTTTTGACCATTTTTTTTCATGTTTCTTTTTTATTGTTGAATTTTAGGAATTCTTTGTATGTTTGGTTAAAAGTCCTTTATTAAATGTTTCTTTTGCAAATATATTCCCCCAATTAGGAAGTACTTAAGTGTATCTTCCCATTCTCTTGATACTGTATTTCACAGAGCATAAATTTTTATTTTAAAAAAGTCTATTTTATCAATTATTTCCTTTATGGATTACATTTCTTTTGTTGCATCATGCAGGTTTTCTCCTATGTTATCAGTTCAGAGGTTTATAGTTTTGCATTTTACATTTAGGTTTGTGATCCATTTGAGTTAATTTTTGTGAAAAATTAAGGACTGTCTAGATTCTTCTTTTTTCATGTACATTTCCATTGTTCTAGCACTATTTCTTGAGAAGGTACAACTTTATTTTATCGTTCTGTGTTGTCATATTGCCTTTGTTCCTTTTTCAGTGATCAGTTGGCTGTATTTACGTGTCAGCCTCTGGGCTCTCCATTCCCTTCCAGTGATCTGTGTATCCATTCATGTGTTAACACCGTAATACCGTAGCTTTATAGGAAGTCTTGATGTCAGGTAGTGTCACTTCTCCAACCGTGCTCTTCTCACTTCATGTTGTGTAGGAGTTGCAGCACTGATGGGCTCCATCTACCTTGATTTGACTGCCCTCTTACTAACCTACCGTGGATCCCAGATGGAACTGAAAGGTGTACTAAACCCCTTGGTCTTTGGCAGGAGCTAAACTTCATTTGTGCAATACTAACACTGTGTGACTCTCTGAATTATGCTGTTTTTCAGCCACTGAGGGGCTCAGAGGCCTCTCACCCTGGGAAGCTGAAGTCTGGGTTGCATGAGCTAGTCTCCTGTCTCTGTGACTCTTAACGTCAGTCCTGTGTTTATGTCCCAGCCTTTCTCCATAGACAGAGCAAGGGCAGCTTCCGTGACAGAAAGCCTGGTATGCAACAGGTTAGGCTTATCTCAGGACCTTGATTTCTGAGACTCTGCTTGAATTCTGGTTGCCTCAGCAGCTCTCCAATGCATGTGTACGGGTGTTGCTCAGCTAGAAGCTTCTACAATCTCATCATCTGAAGCAGAAGTCCAATCATTCATGGGTCATGGATTCAATCATTCTTGTATGACATTGCTCCAACAATTCTTATTTGCATTTTGTTTTTAAAGTACTTCGGAGGAAATGAAGTTCGACCATTTGCCCAGTCTGTATTTTTTGTTCTTTTGGTTTTTAACTCTTCTGTGCCACAGTATTTTAGGCAAATTTCTTATATATAAAATTTGGATTATGATTTTGTTTTGTTCTTTTATCAAATCAGAGAGTCTTTGTTTTGTTTTGTTTTTTATCTAGGAATTATCCTCTGAAAGGTGACAGACTATAACACCCCAAAATATGAATGTACTTCAAGACATGTCACTCAAAATATGCCTTTTGTGATATATTGATTATTTTGAAATGAAGGCACTTGAAAAAACAGTAAAGGAAAACCTTTTTTAACTCTTTATTTTTGCTTAAAGGGCGATCCTCCAAAAGAAATGTTATTGTCATAAATCTTCTCCCTAGGAGTTTCATCCACCAAAGAAAATTGACTCTTATTATAGAAGGTACTAGAAGTCGACACCACATTCAGACAGATTTGTCACAAACTATCATCTATCCCATCTCTTCTTCTAAGGATGCATTCATCTTCCTGAAAAAAAGTCACTTATTCCCTAAGAAGTCTACACCCCCACCACCACCTCTTTCCCCATTAAGATGATATTCAAACCTGAATGCTAAGCCCCCAAGGAGAGTTACTTTTCCCTGGAGATCGCCCAAGCACCCATGAGGTCTACGAGGGCCGTTGGGAGAAACCCAGCCGTAAACCCAGCCTCTGTTTTTTATATTACGTGGCTGGATGCTTTCTGGACAGCCCTCGTACCTGTTAATACATTTATCATTACGTATCTCTTGTTAATCTATCTTGTTATAGGAGCCCCAAAGACTTAGAAGGGTGGAGGAAATTACTTCTTTCCTTGCCTGTACCTCCAACTCAAGTACTGTGATTTGGCTGAATGTGGTGTCTGTCGACTTCTAGTACCTTCTATAATAAGAGTCAATTTTCCTTGGATGAAACTCCCAGGGAGAAGATTTATGACAATAACATTGCTTTTGGAGGATCGCCCTTTAGGCAAATATAAGGAGTCAATAGGTATGATCTTTCTTTCCTTATTTAAAATGTTCACATTCTTTTTAAATGTCTCTTCCTTTTCTAAAATTCTAACGTTCTTCTTATTAAGTTACTTAGTTATTCTCTATTGATGTGTAAATTATTAATCATATTTTCAGTTGTTCTTCATTGTCCTTTTTACCCCAAAGCTGAGTCTTCCCGCCTGTAACGTCTTTGTTGTGATGTGATCCTGTTGGCCACTGCAGTCCTTCAGGTACCGGACACTTCCGGAGAGGAGCGGGAGTGGTGAATTCTCCGAGCCCTGGCCATCTGTGAATGCTGTTTTCTTTTCTTGGTATAAAAACAATAACATATTAATACGCAATATTTCTTCCTCAAAACTCACATGAATTTCCTCAAGTTTTTGCTTGTTTTTTTGTTTTTGTTTTACTAATGTTTAGTTTTGCATAAAATCCTGTTTCCAACCACTTCTCTTTTGCACTGTAGACAGGCCGTATGTTTTTAGTACGTGTGTACGTTTTCCTGTCTAGACGCTTAGAGTGAAACAGCTAGAACTTTCCCAATGTTTCCATGTTAGTCTCCTTGCCATCAATTAGCCTGAATTTCAGCAATTTCTGTGAACGAGCCTATCTATTTTTTATTCTCGGACATGCTCAGTATCATCTATTTAACTATTTATTTTCTTCTGTCTTCTTCATACATGTTTTTGTTGGATGCTCACAATGCCTTAAAAGTGGATATTCTCCATTTCCAGCCAGGTGAACAGCAGCACAAGGATTTCACAGCTCTCAGCCTGATCAGACTGCAGGACTCTGCTCTTTACTATGAGAAAAGAACTGTACTCGGTTAACGTTAAAAAAATATATATATAAATATATATATATGTAAATACATACGTGGAAAAAGTAAAGCTCAGAGGGGTGACTTATGTCAGGCCGTGTGTTGGGGAGGGAGGGAGAAAGGGCGCAGACGACATTGGGAGTTTCTCTTCTACCGTTTCTAATTGTTCTCATTTCAAATATTTCTCTGAGATGAGGTGCGGAAGGAGCACTGCCGACTGCAGCAGCTCCAAGGGGCGCCGAGCACGGGCACTTCGGGGCCTGGCAGGCCCGGGGAGGTGGGTCACACACCGCCTGCGACGAGAAAAACCTCGTGCAAATTCCTGTGCATTCAGCTCTGCACAGTGGCTCCCAGAGCAAGGCTGTTCTTTTCTGTTAAGGAGTCTTGAAGGTGGCACAGCAGTCATCAGCTTATGCAAATTCCCGTGGGTACAAAAAGGGGACCTTTTAAGCTGCCTATTACTTTATTATTGCTGAAAGAAAGAAAAGCTAAGCAGAAAGGGCGATGGGGGTGGGGAGAATGAAAGATCTAATTACAGCGAGTGCTCCCTGCCCAGGTTGTGTCTCTTGCTGTGTTTGAATGATTTTTCTTTGTCGACAGCCTTGCACTGGGCTATTTTTAGCATCTCTTTAATAATTGAGCTGTAGCAATTGTGCTCAGCAGCTGGAACAGGCAGGAAAATCACAGCTCGCAGAGAGTGCGGCGGGGTCATAATTTAAGTCAAGCGGCATTCGAGAGCACACCTTGCTCACAGGTAGAGCGCTGAGGTGGGGTGCAAAAAGACAAAAGGAAAACAAAAGAAAACAAAGCTGGAGAAGGGTGGAAAGGGAAGACAAAAGAAGGAAATAGGTGGAGAGTTCTGGGGGGGTTGTTTGTTTGTTTGCTTTGTTTTGTTTTTTAAAAAAAGCCTGAGAAGGTGGCCCAGTGGGCAGATCCTTTTACGGTAAAGGGAGTGGGGAGGGCGGGCCTTGCTACGAGGGAGACGCAAAGGGACAGAGCGTCCTAGGTTGCCAGGGGAACTGAGGCTCCCCTTACCGCCAGGGACGAGCAGCGGAACCCCTGGCCACCAGAACCCCGGGACACTGTGAGTGACACGAAGCCAAGCAGTTGGGAAAGGGACTGCGGGCCCCTGACGGAGGAGCTGACTGTGACGACGGAGCGAAGTGTCACGTTGCCCAGCGTTTCCCTGTCCTGACACTCTGCGGACCAGGACTGTACACCTTTGCACCACATGGTCACTTGGGCTTTTCAAAGCCCAGTTCTCGGGTCCCTTGCAAAATTCCTGATGGGGTCATTGAGCCGATGGCACGGTGCGTGTCTCACTTCCCACGGCTGGCTCCGTTGCAGGCGGAGGCTGCAGAGCCCAGAGTGAGATGGAGACCTGCCAAACGCAGACGTCGTAAGAGCCCACGCATCTATCCGCGGGGACACTCAACCCGCGTCATGCAGGCCATCTAAGTAAACACACAAACAAATAACCAAAACGGCCAAGGTCGTCCCAATTAATTAAATGATCAAACTAACTAGACAGCTGCCAAGTGGCTCGTGTCTGCGTTTGACCCGACAGAGACTCTGAGGATTCAGGAGGTTGTGAGCGTTCTTCATCGGCCCTTCGTTCTGCCTCCTTCGGGCCGTACCCTTCTGCCCCTCACCACGGCCATTCGCCTTCGGTGCCTGCCGCCTGCCCCTCACCTGGCCTTCGGCTTTCCCTGGGCTCCCTCCCGGGGGGCATTGGACTGGAGTCTGAAACGGCCCGAGCTGAGCTGGGGTGACGTGACATTCCATCCAGCAGAGGTCAATGTGACAAAGGGAATCTCTGCAAGGACCTAGCAGGTTCAGGCCATCAGGACAGCGTCCTGGAGGTGACTGGCTACCTGGGCTTGCTTGTTTGGCAAAGAAACCATCTCCCCACCAGCACCTTGGTCCTTTCATTTTCAAAATAGCCATTTAGTTTACTAAGAAAACTAGTCTTCAGAACTTTGAAATGGAAAGCCAGTGCAAAAAAATGCTTTTTAATGTACTTCTTAACCATCCAGGTAAACGTTAATTCGTGGTCCTTCTAAGTAGGAAAACATACGGGAGAGGTGGAAGGCTGGGGTTCAAAGGTCAGTCCTCACATGTGGACTTAAACGCCTCGCACACCTCAGGCCTGTAGGAGGTCAGAGAGAGGACTTCCCGGTGCAGTGGGCTCGAAGCTCCACCGAGGCGCGCAGCCGGGTCCGGGTAGGACCTGGTGCCTCTGAGCGCGCACTGCCTCACGGGGTCCCTCTGTGTCACTGGTGTGCAGCTGGGCGGGCCGGATGGGCTGGGAAACACGCCCACGGCAGCAGGGGGATGGGAGGACGCTGGCGTCCCCAGGACTGCCTTGGCGTTGGGTGGCTTTGGTTCCTTTGTTCTGTCTGTGAGTTGCTCCACACAGCAAGTGCGCAGGCAGTGTCGTCTGTGGGCCGCACGGCAGGACACCCGCGGGCGCCCAGGACGGTGCCCGTCGTCAGCCTCTCGGGCGTCCCAAGGGTGGAGCCGCAACGCTGAACGTGAGACCGGAGGGCCTCGGGGCAGTCCCTTCCCAGAGCTTCTGGGACAAGTGGCCACTACCGCGGTGGCTTGCAACGCGAGGAGAGCACTCCCTCTCCGTTCTGGAGGCCGGAGCCCAAACCCGCCACCGACCGGCCTCCATCGGGGCGGCAGGGCCAGGCTCGCTCCGGGGACTAGGGCGGGAAGTCCGCCCCCTGCGCCATCCAGCGTCCGGGGGCTCTGGGGCTCCTCGTGTTGTCACACGGTCTCTGCCTCCTGGGTGGTGTAGCCCCTCTTCTCCTGTCAGACTTCCCTGTGTCTCACGCTCCCAGGGACATTTGTCGTTGGGTTCGGGGCCTGCGCGGATCATCCAAGGTCATTCCCCCTCCGGAAGTCCCTTAGATTAACGACACCTGCGAAGATTCTTTTCCAAAATCAGGTTGTGCCCACGAGTCCCGGGGATTAGGACGCGAAGACGTAGCTTTTCGGAGGGCTGTCCCTGGGCCCAGCACACGGCCTCTGGTCTCGTAAAGTGGCCCCAGGGGACACTGTAAACGAGACAGGTCACTTTCTTCTTATTTCTCATTTGACTTAGTCATATATCATCACTCGTTTCAAACTAATATTTGCTCTGGAAGAAAACGTTGAAGAACTTCAAGATCACAGAGATCATGGTTCGTAACGTCAGTATTGACACCAGATGGCCACATTACTAAGCTCCAGCTTTCACCTGCCTCCAACCAGCGTCTCGTGTTGTAGATGCATATTTTCCTGTGGCTCACGCCAGATGGTGAGCTGGGGCCGTGCCTGGTTTGTTTGTTTGTTTGTTGTTTTATGACGACCAGGTCATTTCTGCGCCCTTTCTCAAATACTCCTGCAAAGAGAATACAAGGAAACAAAACAAAACAAAAGAAGGAGGTGAGGAAGAAGCTACCAAAGGTAAAGAAACGGTTACAAAGAGGGAGACAAAGAGTCAGTTGAAAACAGAAAAGAAATGATTCTTTCTCGGAGAGAAAGGGCCGTCTGCAAGTACCCAGCCCTGCGGTAGGAGACACAGAGGCCTCGGGGCTGGTGCGTTTCCGGGCAGCCCTCGTACATGCTTTCCACAGGGTTCCGATGCCACCCTTCTCCTAAGGATTAACTTTACTCTCCGCTGAGCGCTCACAGAACGGCTGCAGGGTACGGTCGTCCCACATTGACACCTGGGCCTCATGGGTCGTCACTCAGCAAGCCACTCGGCTAGCGGAAGCATGAGAACGAGGAGGAGGAGGAGAGGGAGGAACGAGAAAACAGCCTCATTGTTTATTGTTTCCCAAATCATGAAGAACAATACACCCAGTACTCAATCGTCAGTAAGTGCTGGACTTCTGCAAGCCAACACGAGCGCACGGTTTTGTCATTGAGAGATTATGGGGGGGACAGACGGGACAGGCCGGACAGGGGTGCGAAGGGAGGAAGTCGAAAGAAGACACGGAAACATCCTTATCACATGTCACACGTATGCAAACATCACACACACACACGCAAACGCGTCAAGTCTTTGGTAACGTATGTTACTTGGATAGTAAAAGAAGGAAAACTAGAACAGGCCTGGGAGGAATTTCTATTTGATCCTGTATTACACCATGTTACACTGATCTGTAATGAAAAAAGTAAATCATAACCCACAACGCAAGCCATGAAACCTGTTTTTGTCTTTAATTTTATTATTTTAGCGCCCCGTACTTCACACCGTACCCAGAACTGGGCATGAGGGATGTCTAGTCTCCCCCAAGTTAATCTCTGTTAGAGAAACAACTGCAAACCCATAGAAGAGAGTCTTGAAGAAAGACCTGGGGATGTCCCACGTGTCATCTATTTTCAGGGTCAACTTGTGGGAAAATTGTATCACTGTCTGCCATTAAGATGTAGTGATTTCTCTCTCAAATCTGCTCCTGCTGAAAGAAGCTGTGTCCTTAGTTCCGTGCTTTGTTTTTGTTCTCATGGGAACTGAATTACACCTCATTCTTCCCTGCAAGCAGCAAAATTGAACAGGAATGCTTGACTTTAAGCTACTTACATTTTTTAAAAAGTCATAGCACAGAAGCCGTGTACATTACCTATAGGAGATTTAGAAATCTGGACAATTAAGAAATGAAAAAATTATCTAATAATTCTAATAACCAGAGATGACCACTATTAATCTCAATTCCCTATAAGGCTTATTTGTGTTTCATACAAATATTATAAAATGCAGCAATGCTATATGGGGAGTACTGGTTTTCATTATCTACAAAATAATGACTGCTTTCTGAGTTGAAATATTAGTTGCAATGTGATTTTAATGAGATCTTCATTAATGTGTATATAAATCAGCGTTCTTCAGAGAAACAGAAGTAAATATATATGTATATTGTATATATCTACATTGTGTGTGTGTATGGTGGAGAGAGAGAGAAAGAGAGAGAGAGAGAGAGAGAGAGAGAGAGAGAGAGAGGGAAAGATTTGTTATAAGGAATCGACTCACCTGGTGATGAGAATGGGTAAATTCCAAACCTTTCAGGTGAGCCCGCGGTGCAGGAGGCCCAGGGAGAGCTGACATTCCAGCTCAAAGGCCATCCGACAGGAGGAGTCAGTAATGCAGGTGACATCCAAAGAGAATCAGCTGGGGAATTCTGTCTTACGGGAGAATTGGTCTTTATGGTCTGTCAGACCTTCAACTAATTGGATAAGGCCCACCCACATGATGGAGAGCAATCTGCTTTACTCAAATTTCACCGATATAAATGTTGTATCAGGGACCGTCACTGTCCTTAGCGTGCCGTCGCCTGTCCCCACGTCCTACCCTTCTGTTGCTGTGAGCCAGTCGAGTACGGGGACCGTCACTGTCCTTAGCGTGCCCTGCGAACACAGCTGTCCTGCTCTGCACTGCTCCTCCGTTGGGGAGCCTACAGCCTATCCAAAGGTAGCGCCTAGCTGTCTGACCATTCCGACCCTACGTCTTAGGCCTACTTTTCTCCTGATATTTGCTTTGCATAAATGTATTTTTAAGTGAAGAAGAAGGGACAGAAGAAGGAGGCACCACCGAGACCTAGGGAATAAGCCATGTTCAGACATCTCAGAAAGCAACACATTGGCGGGGTAAGAGAGGTCTAGGTGGGTGGACTGTTTTTCACCATTTACTTTCTAAATTATGGGATCAAGGCAAAATCGTGGGAGATGCAACAGTTATCTTCCTAATTTCTGCACTGCCACCTACTCAGTCCCAACCTCTCTTTCTCGAAGGCTCGTCTGCTCACGTCACGCGGTGCCTCTCAGGTCTCTGTGGCCGTGTTTTAGTTCCAATCCAGGCATCTGGCTTCATTATTAGAGTAAGTTCTCTACAGGTTTTGGAATTAGGTTTTCTCTCAGTGTAAGAGTTTTGCTTTTATTCATATTTTCATACGTGGAGAAGTGGAGAGACCATTTCTGGTCCTGCAAGTCAGATACCTTTTAACCGATGGAGTATGTTTTAAGTATGAATCACAGCCCTGTTATCTAGTGCTCACTATGACCCACAAAGGTCAGTGACCTAACCAACTGAAGTGACTTGACGCAGTGACTTCTTAATGCTCTATTGGAGGTTTTACATTTGCAACGGTAACTCATGGTGTGGAAATGAAATCAAATTAAAACCTCATTGTACCATTTGTGTTCTTTGATTAAAGGGCATGTACCAGTGAACATGTATTGAAAAAAGAGGCCCTGAAAGAATTACTTAAAATTCTGTGCCTTCTATTCTCACAGACCGGATGGTGGCAGAGTGTGACCCTCCATCGCTGTATCTAGTCTTTAAAAGCTCCTCAGAGCTGTAGCTAATTTTCCTATTAGTTACAGACTAGAGGTTGCACCACCAAATTGAACCTCATAATTTTAGCAAGAGAAAGGAATGTGCACGTGTACACACACACAAACACACATGCACACACGCACACACACACGCGCACACACACACGCACACACACACACGCACACACGCGCACACACACGCACATGCACACACACACACGCACATACACACACGCACACACACACATGCACACACACACGCACATACACACACGCACACACACACATGCACACACACGCACGCGCACACACATACACGCACACACACATACACGCACACGCACACACACACACGTATGTACATACATGTGAGGGCTGTCTGAAAAGCACCCAGCCATGTAATATGAAAAATAGATGCATTTATGGCTGGATTTCTTCCAGACAGTCCTCATATATGTGTGTGTGTGTGTGTGTGTGTGTGTGTGTGAGAAAAAATGAGGAAAAAAAGAATTTTGGTAATGCACACATGCAACAGTTTTCCAAGGGTAATTTTTTTTCCCTGTCGCCTATGTAATGCAAATAAGAAGTATTTTATTTAAATGGGAAGTTTTAGGACTTCCTCTGCCTGTAAATAGGCCAATCTCTTAATAATAACTGCAATCTCTCAGTATTACATGGTACACAGGTTAGAGAATAGAATATAGGAAATCAGGAAATAATGCTATTGGAGTGACATACACACATCTGCAAAACACACCAAGCGACGACCATGATTTCGCTCACACTAGCGTGGCCTGTACGTAGTTTATTCTTTCTACAATGGTGACGTGGTACCTACAAGGCAGTAACTGGTGTCGAGTCTCAGCTGACGTGCTAGACATCAATTGCAGAGGAAGTGTTCACAGTCTTCTAGTCTGTTAAAAAGCTAAAGAATATATATCAAGTCATTTTGTCTTTGTATGTCTTAAATTTTATTTTAAAAAGGACTCGGTGGCATGTAGTTTATTTATGTTGCAGCAGCTGCAGGCGTGACATCAAGCTGTAATGAAACCATCTCTCAGTTTATGCACGCACCTGTTGTTACAGGAAGATCTGGGCCAAATGGGCGCGGGCTATGGGATCCTGCGTGCTGACGGGGACCCTGGGAAAGCAGGTGTGTCCCCCGGGCAGCTGCCCCCCGAGCCTTAGGCATCAGTGGTGAATGTCCCCGACGTCGGCCTTTGTTAAACTGACCTCCCACTCACACGCAGGCAGACACCAATTTTTATGTGAAACTTAACCACAAAACTATGGGGAAACAGATTCTGTGTTTGCCTCGTGTCCTGTTGTAGAAGATTCAGATACACAGTAAACCCTCAACTGACACCAGTGACTAATGGGGACTTTGAGATGATCCAGGGCAATGGCGACCTAACTTTTCTAAGTGGCTTTCCCAAGTCTCAAACAGGCTCATGGATGCATGCGATCCTCATAAACGCGGCATCTGGTGGGCTAAGCAGAATGGTACTGTGACACTTGAGGATTCTGAACTCTGCAGAAATGGAGTGATTTGCCCAGGGTCACGTAACATGTGGCTCCAGGAGGAGCATTCAGTTGTTGGAGCAACTCTAAGCGGCCTGGGGACGCACACACGAGTTTGGATTCTGACTCATCATTTGTTTTCTCCCTGAGACTCGGTCTCCTTGTCTGTGTCTGGATGGATGTGGGATCAAATGTGATAGTCTACGCCTAACAAAAACACCATCCCTGTGAACAACACCCAGAGCTGTCCCTGGGGCGTGTCCCCACCCGCTTCCTTTGAGCAGACGCCGAAACCACCTAGTGGGAGTTTGAAGGCAACTGTATGGGTACAGATTTTCTCCGGGACAGGGGTCCCCACTAAGGAACAGCCCCATCACAGCCACGCTGGGGCTCTGGGGAGAGAGTCAGTCTACTCCGAAGGTGACAAATTTTGATTTAAGGTCCTCGGTGTTCAGGCGCTCCCCACTCCCTGACCCCAGCACCAGGGAAGCCGTTGAGGGGTGAGTGCAGCGGGAGATGAAGGGCATCAATACTCATCTGAAGCCAAACTCATGGGAACAAATGAGATTTATTTGGTTCTGCAAAGAAATCCCAGGCTTTTCCGGTTTATGGTTATTTTCAGAAGGAGAGAGTGTCCTACGTCGTTTGATGATACGTGGTTTTCAGACCTGAGGGACCAAAACTATATATTCCACAATAGACCCCTAACGTCCAAACACATATTAGAGGTGGAAGCTCTGTGATCCTTGCAGAAGAAACTGAAATGTGGCTGAAATGCCCGAGTTCTCTTTATCAGCCCTCAGCAATAAATCATCCTTTATTAATAAGTTAGGCTTCAGGCGGGACCTGAGAAACTTCAGCATCTCAAATAGCTTTAGAAATTCCTTATTTCCATTTTTCACATATAAAATAAAATCACGATGATAACGTGGGTGATAGAGAAGCCCACGGGGCTCTCGCACTTTGCCAAGCCCCACAGCAAGACCCGACATGCAGTAACACTCTCAGGGGGGTCGTGCTAGTCACTGCCTTTTAGAGAAAAGAAAACTGAAAATCACACAGGAGTGCTCAGGGCGGTGGCTTGCGTTGTGGTTTACCATGTGTTGTCACGCAGTCTTATGGATCCGTCTTGTCTGTCTTTATGGGACACATCTAATTCTCTGTGACACACACACACACACTCACACACACACACACACACACACACTTTATGACAACCCCACGGGGGAATGATGATTGTCTTTTCACCAGCTCAGAGCCCACACCCGGTCACGGTGCCACCATGCCTCTCGGGCACTCTCTGAGAATTCGCTGAAAAGGAGACACTTGGCCATTTGCAACGACATAAGTAGGTCTTGAGAGTACCCCGCGAAGGGGAGTAAGTCAGACAAAGAAGAACAAGAACCCCCATCTCACTCACACACAGGCTGTAAAACAGACAGCAACGACAACAAATGAATGAAAACACATGCGCATGCGCACGTACACACACGCGCGCGCACGCACACATGCACACGCACGTACACACACACACACACACGGATGCACACACGCACACACACGCGCGCGCACTCACGCACACACACGCACGCACGCAGTTGCATGCACAGACGTGCAGACACGCACACACAAGCACACACATGCACACGTGCACACACGCACACACACGTGCACACACACATACGCGCGCACGCAGTTGCATGCATAGACGTGCAGACATGCACACACAAGCACACACACATGCGTATGCACACGCACGCACACGCACGCACACACACATGTGCACACACACACGCACACATGCATGCACACACACAGGTGCACGCACATGCACAGCCGACTCACGGACACAGACGACAGAATGGCGGTTTCGGGGAGAAGGGGGTTCAGGGTGAAGACGAGGGAATAAGCGGGGTGACCAGAGGAACCCAGACCGCAGGTGGCCAGGGCGCAGCTGCGTACACGACGTCCCACCATCGTGCTGGACACCTGCCGCGTAGGCAGTGGACCAGTCAGGGCTACCCTAATAAACCAGGTTTTAGGAAGGGATCCATAGCGGGGGCGACGGCAGTCCCCGCGACGCGTGGACCAGAAACCCGTGCTCGCAACAGCTTCCCATCTTGTTCTAAGAATTGTCATGGGCCTCGGCGTCCCTTTAAAAAAGAAAATACTCGGAAGCAAACACTCCCTTTCTGCATGTCTCTCGGTGATGGAGTGAGGACGAATTTCCCCCTGAGGGCGGGGGCTGCTGGGTGACACGACTCCGTCCAGCACGGTGTGGCCGTCAGAAACTGGGTCGCACAGTCCGAATACATCGCGTGACACCTGAGGAGAAAACCCACGTCGTTCACCAAGCCCCTGACACCCGGGAGCGGAAAGCCTTCTGGTTCGGCGTCACTCGGCTCCATAGTTTAAGTTATGGGAACAGAAGGGAGGGGCTGGGTGGGACACCGTCTCCGAGGATTGTGCGGGGCGACAGACCCTTTGTCGGATGGCCAGCAAGCTTTTATCGTGTATAGTTATAATTTTGCAGATATTGTCTGATTTATTAAAACAGGTGATTCTTTCAAATCCATTGTTTTCCTTTTCATGGATTCTCAATGTCTTCAAGGTACAGTAGTAGGCATTCAACAACGTGGGCCAAGAAGACTCAGATGTGCACATCCAAGTTCAAATTCAGATGAGGATGCGCAGCTGGCTGTCCTTTTAAAATAATTAGTATTTGTGAACTCAATTATGAAACAAATTAAAAATCTAATTTCAGAAGCAGAAATAGAATAGACATAATAAATTATTAAAAAATTGAAAAGCATAAAGATGGCATTTAAATATCAATATTTTAATTAATATATTGATATGTATTCTAACCAATATTAGTTGCTGGTTTCTATCTGTGCATTTTATAAAGTAAACATCATACTTCCATAATTTGTCATAATTTTTCATGTTACTAAATATTCTTCAAAACATAATTTTAATGAATGCAGAATTATTTACAGGGTAGGCAAACCTTGCTATTGTTAAACATTTAGGTTTCCTGTGATAAACAGTAGCATAATGAGCATTCCTGGGTGTTGTCTATGTACCTGATAGGATCTTTAGAGAATCTAGGTGCTTCTCAATGATGAAGGATTGGTATGTTAAGGGAAATGCCTATGAATTGTTGCAATGTACATTAAAATAGAAAACACTAAAAGTTCTATATACTATTTCTTTTATAAATAAAAGCATCAGTAAGTATAAATTTAAGAAATGTCACATTAGGTGGTGAACTTATTATACATCAAGCTGACAATGCACTGTAGAACTGTAAGCCTGAAACCTATGGAATCCTTGCTAACAGATGTCACCCCAATAAGTCTAACAATAAAAATGAATTAAAAAAAAAAAAGAAATGGTGGTCAGATTATAGTTTTCTAAATTATATATTCATTGCAACTGTTAAAAAAATCATATTGCTCAGATGATTCCAGTTGAATGTATTTGGAATAGCAATTTCACGATCATCTTTATTTGTACTATTAATGAGCCCGTGAACGAAAAGTAGAGAGAGAGAAGTAATGGCACATTATTTTGAAAAAAAATAATATTTTGCAAGTAATTTCCGTAACAATTAACATGTTTTTATAAAGAAAATTGGAATTTTTATGGAAAGATATAAACACCATTTATTTGGATGCCACTTCAATATGTAAAACCACATAAAGTGTGAAGAGCATTTAGCATCAAAAGATGATTTTGAATTTATAAAAGTTCTCATGAGGCAGAATTAGAAAGACAATAGAAAGTTTCAGAGGTTCGCAGGGGCTGCAGGTTGCGGGGCAGGCGTGGGGCCGGGTTCGCAGGTGGAGCACAGAGGCGTTCGAGGGCAGAAGAAGGATCCTGTGCGATGCGGTCATCGTGGATGCTTGCCATTCCATGTCTGTCCAACAGCAGCCTGAACCCTCGCGGAGACCTTTCTCTTTGGGTGATGGCAGTTTGTCCATGTGGGTTCACCTGCCGTCACCAACGTGCCTTTCTGGTGAGTGACCTTGGTAGTGGGGACGTTACGCACGTCAGAGAGCACAGGTGAACGCAGGACGTCTCAGTATCTGCCTCTCCATTGCGGTGCCCATAGACCTGCTCCAAAAAATAAGTCTCAAAAAAATAATAGGACTCGTGTGCACACACTCTTTCTTCAGTAAGAGTGTAATGAATAAATGCGGGCAGCGTTTGCGCCAGAGCCAGGTCTACTGGGAAGACGGGTTTAGCGAGGCGGCCTGTGCACTAGGAATCCGGGGTTCGGGGGTCCTGCGGGGCTGCGGGGAACGCGGTGAACAAGGACGCGACTCGGGCTGTGGTTTCCGGCTGGCTGCGGGGTGGGAGGAAAGCAGCGTTGCCCGTGAGGCCGAGGAATCGGAAGTTGTTGTTGCCTCAGGGCGAAAGGACGGGGGGTGGGCAACACTGTTTCACAGCTAAGCAGTTACACACCCTGTTGTTCTGGGACAGAAAATAAACCCACAGTGGGCCTGAGGGGCCTCGGTGTCTCCATCAGAGCCCAGGGAACCCCCCGGTCCCAGCTCTGCTGCCTGTTTGTGTGTGTGTGTGTGTGTGTGTGTGTGTCTGTGTGTGTGTGTGTGTCTGTGTCTGTGTGTGTCTGTGTGTGTGTGTGTCTGTGTGTGTCTGTGTGTGTGTGTGTTTGTGTGTGTGTGTCTGTGTCTGTGTGTGTTTTCCTGAATTCCCCGTCGCCTCCCCTCTGGTTCTGTTCTCCCTGAGCTGGTCTCGCCAAATAAAACCAAAAACGTCCCCCCAAAACTGACATGAAATAGCACTATTCCCAAAACAGAGCGAACCCTTGTCTTTGACTTCAAGTGTTCCCCCACGCTCCCCTTCATTTGTCCTTCCTGTCATTTAGTCTTCTGTGGGTGACCCTGCACCCGCACAAGGAAACTACGAAGCTTAAGATCCGCGCCCCCTTTCGTGTCGGCTTGTCATTTAGCTCGATGGCCTGGTTTCAGTACTTAGCTGAAATCCCTGATGTGGACGATTGCTACGCTTGGGGGAGGAAGGACAGAGCGTGGATGCCGTTTGCAGCTCTTCAGAAAATTCCAGGCCTGGCCATGGCAGTTAAATGCTCTAGGAAATAATGATTAAGAAAACTGCATAATTAGTGTAAATTTCCTGACGGACCAAATTCACTGGCTTTTGCCTCGGCTACGATTGCCTTTAGTGAGAAGCGCTTCTGTCTCCCCTAATGGGAAGTTCTGTGTCGTTACGTACGTGTGCCAAATGCCTCCGGTACCTCGTGACGCATGGCCTTAACCCACCTGTGACTGCAGATGCAGCTACAGGGGGCCGCGATTTGCGCGTTCAGACTCCTCGGGCACTGCCAACACACACCACCAAGTACAAAATTTCTGCTCTGCCAAGCGCCTTCTGTCATGTCCCCTGCTGACGGGGCCCAGGCTCGCGGGCTCATTTTGGAGGTGCATTAACTTCCTAATGCCCTAGCAGTAACCCAGTGAGTAAATTGTCAGGCGGGGGGTCCTGGGATGCACCCCACCTGCTCCTCAGGGCGCCCAGTGCAGGCGAGTCCCTTTTGCTCAGAGGAAGGACATTAGTAGCAAATCTTTGTTTTTCTTCCTTTTTTAAACTCTCATTCTCTCCATTCCATCATTCCTGATTCTTGGGAAGACTTCTCTAATTAGCCCCCAGTACGCAAGGCCCTTGCCCCAGCTCCCTTTGTATTGAACCGTAAACTAACACCATTCTGTGGTTTATAAAAATTGGCAAAATACATATTAATACATAAATGCAGGGCCCTAATGAACCCTTTTTCTGTCAAGAGATGGTGTGCATGAATTACAAAGACAATACAAGGATTTATAAATATTACAGCCATTTCTTTACGAATTAATGATTTTTAATTTGAAAATCATGGATTTTACCAAAAGGAACAAAATACAAAAATCAGTTAATCCTAAAATTTGACTCTTTTCTGAGGTCTCCCTTGAAAAGGAATTTGAGCAAATAATTGGTCTCAACACAGCAGTTAACAAAGATTGGAGTCTTCTAAGTGATTCGGCATCACAAACGCAGCACAGCTCAGAGATAGCCTTTATCTCTTTGTACAGGGAGTCCCTTTTTAGTGCTTCCTTCTGCTACTTGCCCTCCACACCTGTATTACCTCTGCTAAGTATATATTAAAAAAAAAAAAGACCCGTGCTGCTTCACCTAGAGGTGGCACACAGCTTCTGGTGAGAATAACCAGAAAAGGGAAGCAGCTCGTGTGCTGCATTTGCTGTGAACCTTGGATTGGATTTCAGAGCTCTCAGATTATTGCAGATTATGAGCCAAGGGTTTTGTGTGTTAGTATTATTTTCTTTAACCTTCTGTGGGTTACTGGGATTGATCAACTGAATACATTCAACATTCTGAAAATAATGGAATTTGAAGGGAAAGCAGTAGTATGCCAGACTTTAAGAACCAATTAATGTGAGGATAGACAATTAACAAATCAACATGGATGTGTACACAGCAAGGCTTGGTTTGAGAAACCAAAGGTCAGCAGGGAATGCTCACACCCTCCTGAAACTTGTCTCCTTGGTTTCCTGGGAAATGAGCAAACTCTGTCACTCATAAATATAAAATATGATGATGGTCTGCCTTTAGAGATTATCCAGTCCGGGCATTCCAAATAGAGCTATTCTCATTTTCAAGCCCAATTAATTGGTAATGACTGCCAAATTAGCGACCTTCAGAAGGATTTCAGGGCTTCGTACAGAAATAGGAGAGGATGAACTGGGATAGATTAATAATGCCTGTCACAGCCTGACTAGGAAGAATGTCAGTGCATTTAGAATCCTGATTCCAACCGCCAATACTAGACGAGATCATTAATTCTCTACCATGTTGGGACGTGGATTTTGAGGAAATAATGATCACTTTTTAAATAAATAAAGTAAAAAGCTAGATTAGGATGAATCTAATGGCTCTCAAATTGTACATCATTGCTTATCTAAGATATCCTCGACATTTTTAAGTAAAAATAACCAATACGACATAAAATGTAATAATCTTCAGTATACAGTTTGATGAATTTTTGCACAGGCACCTGTATAACCACTTGGATCAAAATATAAAACTTGGAGACATTTCCTTGAACACCTTCCAGTCAATAAGCAACGCTCTGACTTCCATAATCAGTGAGTCGTTGTGTATGGCCATAAACCGCATAAAAATGGGATCACAGTATGTGTCCTTACGTTTGGTATCTGTCCCTGTGCTGGTATTCACGATAAGCTGATGGAGAGCCCAACATCTTACAGATGGAAAAAGCATCGCACTGCATAAAAGAGATTGCTTGGGAGGAAGGGGTGCATTACGTCCTATGTCAGTGGTTCTCCACCTTCCTAACGCCGCGGCCCTCTAACACAGCTCCTCACGCTGTGGGGACCCCCATAAACTATTGTCGTTGCTACGTCATAGCTGTCACGTTGCTGCTGTTATGAGTCGTCATGTAAGTATCCGATATGTGTTTTCCGATGGCCTTAGGCGACCCCTGTGAGAGGGTCGTTCGACCCCCAAAGGGTTCGCGCCCCACAGGTTGAGAACCCCTGTCCTATGCGTATCTCTAAACACATCGGCGCAGTACCTCCGTAAGATGGGGCTAACCCGACTCCTGCACCTCACAAAGACGTTTCGGAAAGCCATGTACTCTGATAAAGCTCTCTATATACGTAACTATAAATGTCAGTTAAAATGTAACACAATTCTGTTAAATACACAAATGACCTCAAGAAGCCTCCAGAGGATATTGCTGAGGATTAGGAAAGACTGAAGAAAGCAGCCCCTCTGCTCCTGCAGCCTCCCGGCGGGCAGAGGGGAAGAGGAGGAAAGTTCCGGCCTTTACAGTGTGGCGCTGGGGTGGAGCTGCCTCTGGGAACAGGTACGACAACATGGCCCCTGGGTAGTGCAAGTGCCCACAAAGCAGCTCTTCCGGCTGGCATGGCGGGCGACAGTGGGCACAGCTGGAGTCTGAGCCAGCTTTTGGCTGACAAAACAAACGCTACTTGTAAGTAAGAAACGCAGGTAGTGACGACTCGCCTGGCCTGGATTTGAGGTGCCAGTTGAAACAGTCCTAGGGGTCTGGAAGCACTTAACAAAGGAACGAGCATGAGCGTGGCCAGACTCCTGGAACACATGGCAGAGGCAGCCCCACGTTCTTAACCCAGACCTCCAGGACTGTCATGGACAGAGCCCTTCTAACACGGTTCAGGTTCCAACTTACACTTGTAAGATAAGTATTCACATAACAACATTATGCATGTAATTTTGTTCATTAGACAATCTGTTAAAATGATTAAAAAGACTGGAGAACTGTATTCCTGGAATCTATATAATTTTTGCTAGCCAATGTCATCCCAAGAAATTTAACAAAAAAATGAAAAACATGAAAGAATTTAGGAGAAGTGAAAAGGAGGGTAGAATAGTAAAAACTGACTAATGAGTATTTCATAATAAGAGAATGCAGGCAATCAGAGCAACAGAGTATTCAAAGACACAAAGACATAGTTTTCTAGAATTGATAAGAAGCACAGATCTTGGATTTTCAAAACATAATGGATCCCAAAGACAAAATAGAACCCACTCCCAATAGGAAAAAGCATAGAACACTACAAAAAAAGCTTAAAGGCAGCAACTAAATATCAGATTATAGGAATGATACGGAAGATTTCTCAAGTGCAAAAAGAAAGGTAAAAGGAATTGAAGAGTATCTCCAAAATGACGAGGAGAAACAATCATCAACTTGAAATATATGCTGAGAAATATTATTATTCAATGGTGAGTACCAAATAAAGCTATTCTCAAACCAATGAGAAGGGACAGAGTGCACCTGTGGTTTTCCTTTTTCTCATGTCGTTCTCTGGCTTTCGTAATTCAAATCAAATTCACTTCTGTACCAAACTATAAAATTCTTGAAGACAATATTAGAAAATCAAATCTAACTGTGCCCAAATACGTAATCTACATTTAGTGTTGCACAACTAGGTTTGGCTCATCCTAGGAATACAAGAATTGTGTCATATTAGAAAACACTCAAAATTATGCATTAAATGACAGAAACTTCTTTCTTATGAATGACATATATGTGACTCCCCCACCCTCCTCTCTCCCCCTCCCCCTGCCCTCAGGTAACCACTAAACTTATTGACCTGGTCCATGAGTTTTTGCTACTTTGTTGCTTTTTCTGTGGAAACTAAACAACCCACTATAATGTCTAACATAAAATAATTATATATTATATTTAAAACATCCACCTATAAATACTGAATGGTATATTAATTACATATTGCTCTACAGCAATGTTACCATAACTTAGCGGCCGAGAAAAACACATTTTTTTTCTCACAGTGTGTTGGGTCGAGAGTCTTGCCACAGCTTACCTGGCTCTCCGCTTGGGATTCCCGGAGGTTGGGGTCAGGGTGGTGGCTGGGGCTGTGGTGTCGTCTGGAGGTCCCCTGGGAAGAGTCGGTTTTCAAGGTCGTGCTGTTGGCGGCATCTAGTCTCTGTTAAACGCAGAGCCTCTACCTCTCACTGGCTTCCAGGTGGAGGCCACCATCTGCTTTTGGTCCTGCGGGCTTTCTCAATGTAACTGCTTGTTTCTCAAAGCCTTCCAGAGAGAAATTCTCCTCACAAAATGGGCTAAAATCTTGTGTAACGTCACAATAATTGCCCGTCATCCCGGACAGAAGCAAGTCACGTGTCCAATCCACAGTACGGGGCAGGAATGCATAGGGGATGCACACCAGGACAGAGGCACCTTAGGGCCCCCTTTGAGTGTGTCTACCGCAAATGTGTTTATATTTCAATATATTTTATAGTTATCAAGAAGTGGAAGTAAAAGTTATTTTCCTTTCAACATTTTTTCTGGTTTTGCTCTTTCTCTTCTCTTTTTACTTACATAAATCGTGCTGTAGCGTTGATGGTTTCTATCCCTCTTCAGTTGGGGTAGCGGTATCCCCGGTGAGTACTAATGATGGTTAGCTGTTACATCATAGCACGTGTAATGACTTGCATGTCATTTAAACAAGGTCATTTGACTCAGAAACTTTGGAGTGAATGATTTTTTAATAATTAAGTAACTTAAAGAGACAATGATATCCTCATAGAAAAAAACAACTGAGAGGGGAAACAAGGTTCTGGAGAAATATTTCCAATTGTTTGGCGATTTAAATTTACTATATAGGATTGAAAGAATTATACATTTCCTTGAATGCAACTAACTCAAGCTGAGGACTACTAGACTGACAATAAAATTCTCCTCCTATGCATTCGTCTGGGATTTCCTTATTATACATCTGCAGAATGAATTTTTCAGGGGAAGTGATCATTTATGTCTACTCCATTGTCTCTTAGAAAGGCTAATTTCTTTCAAACAACCAGGGCTCATTAATTTAGACTACTTCTTAGAAGGCCAGCCAAAATATTCAGAAATAACTATAATCATTCAAAAAGTTCATGTAAGCTCTTACTACATGAAAACCATTATACTTTAGATTTTGGAGTATATAAAGTTATAATTTATTAAGTCCTCTATATTAAAGAAGAGTGACATGACTATCCATAATTAAATACAGTAGCTCAAGCTATACCAACAAAAAGGTGCTCAGCTTTGAAATTCCCAAGGCCTGCTGTAGGAATCTATATTTTTTCTCATTAATGTAGTTTTTTCTTTTTCTATTTTAATTGTCTTGGGCTTATTCGTATTAAAAGGCTGAAGGCTTTGGCATTTCTTAATGCTAATTTAAGTAAATAATCTTTATTCTTATATTCTAAACCAAGCTGTTTCTGAGAAATTGGTTTCTGGCTCCAAAACGTTTTAAGTTGCATCTCATAATTGTGGGAATGGCTTAGTCAAAAGCAGGAAGGCAGTCTCGGTGCCCTACATAAAACTCAGAAGTCTGGAATCTTCGGCATTGTTTATGCCCCTTAATAACCTACATTAAGCAATTTTACAGCTCTGGAATCTGCTCTATATTAAACGGAGGCACCCTGGGGATGTCTCAAAACTGTTTGTCTTAGCACATCTTCCACTTTGCTCTAGTTGATACAAAGAACTTTTACATTCATTGGACCAAGGACCCAAGTGTCAAAGCATAAAACAGCCTGAATTCATCAGCACAGGCAAGTGGGTGCTGAAGATCACAGATTTAACAAAATAGAGGGGATTTAACAAGGCAATAAGTAGCTTACTGTGGAGGATGATGTCGCTTCCAAACTTTCAATCCTTTACGTACTCAAAGCTGAAGTTCTATTTTCAAAAAATTCTCTTCGTCTATTTTTTCTAGCTGTTGTATCATTTTCCATGGCTCTAGGATAACATCCAAATGTCTTAAAATGTTCTGTGGGGTTTTGTACCGTTTGGTGTATACAGGAAAGCCCCACAAAACACGGCTGCCAGCTTCCTTTAAAACGCCGTGTTATGCGAATCCTTTACACGAAAAAGGGGGTTAGGTTCCAAAAATTGAAAACCATACTCTTCTGTTTTTATAAGTAAGAGAAATATCTTTATTAAAACAATCTTCACCTCTGTATAACATAGTAGAAAGACAAACCCAAAGTTTTAAAAGGTATGTACTTGATACTCCACGATCAAAATAGATTTATAATTGTAATAAATTGTAAAATTCTGCAGTCAAATCTGACACAACATCCATGCTCTAATGAAAAATGTCAAATGAGATCTCTTTTGCTCTTTAGAGCTCTTACATTCTGTGCTGTTCGAGGATTTCCTCTAATTTCGAAATGAGCTACTTTCTGCTCTTCAAAGCTCTTATTATGCTCCACGTTGTTCGAGGATTTCTGTTAATTCTCGAACCGTGTTAGAGCGAAACCGTGTAATAGAAGTGTTGTGTTGTGTGGGTGTTACCTGTACATACTTCTTCAACCTCAGCTGAGGCCATGTGCCCCACTCTCATCCCAGCATTTTTATTCCAGCTACTCTGCCAATTTCCCCAATTCCTCAATGCAATCTGTTCTCTTCACCATGGTGCTTTTGCACATACTCCTTTCTTTACCTTAAATAATAAAACATTCTCCCTTGTACCTCTCTCTCTCTCCTTCCCTCTCTCCCTCCCTCATTAGTTAGCTGTATCTTTCCCTTGAAACCTCAGCTCCATTTTTTTCTTGCTCTCAACAGTCTTCCCTGATTTTCTCGACTATATAGCATCTCCAAGCACCACCAATGAACCTACTTGTAATGTTCTGTATGTGTGTGACTGTATGTCTGTCTGGTTTGCTAGATTATGAGCTGCACTAGGGCTATGTCTATTTTGCTCATCATTCCCTGAGTCGCATCTCATAGTAGCAATTGAATGAATAATTATTATTTAACCAATTTTTACGTATTTACTGTAATGTTCCTTTCGACTGCCGTATAAAGCGTATAGTTACTCTGCGATAATACAGCAGCAGTTTGGAAAGATGGTGCTGTGTGACCTGCAGTGTGACACAGGGCTTCCTGCCGTACACATATGGGAGTCATTCGGTTGGCTCAGGGACCATGAGGTCTTTCATTTCCATAATGAAAATTATAGCTTGCCTGATTAGTCTTTGTCATCACTTAATGACTTAGCACAAGGTACCGAAGAGAGGGAGAATTCCAGGTGGGAAGAAGTAACCACGCGGAAGCAGGTTTACAGTACCTTCCTCTATAACCCAACAAAAATACTGATGTAAGTGGGAAATGTGCCAGTGCTGTAAATCCGCATATGATCCCGATTTTGCTAATGAATCATTAAGGGCAGATCGAATCCTTACAAAGTAGAGCAGAAACACCTCACGAATAGTTCCATCAGGAAGTGTGTGAATGCAGGGAATGGCATTCGTAGCACAAATGTAAGGAAGCTAAAAGCCCCTTTAGAAATAAATAAATAAACAAACAAACAACATACCTGCCACTATGTATAATTAATGACTCAAAGAAGACGGTAAAAATTCTTTAATTCGCCATTTATTTTGCCCTGGGAAAGAGAACAGCAGGTGTGAGCACAGCAAAAGTTCTCCTTAAACTAATCATTCGTAAAAACACATGGAAGATGCCTCTTGAAAATGTCTCTTCCAATGATGATAAGCGTTCCGTATTCAAACCTCTACAACAAGCGTGTCCGACCTGTGGCCTGCGGGCCACGTGCGGCCCAGGACGCCGCTGGGGGCGGCCCAACGGAATTCCGTAAACAAACCTAAAACATGACAACAATGATGCACGGACTTTTCTTTTTTCCCTAGCGCATCAGCTGTCGTTAGTGTTCGTGTGTTGTACGTGTGGCCCAAGACAATTCTGGTGTGGCCCAGGGGCGCCGAGAGGCTGACCCTCCGCCCTGAAACATGGCCTCTGTCACCCTTGCTCTGCTGCTCTTGGCAACAAAAAACGTAGATAGAAAAGGAGCCTCCAAATAAGACTCCAGGACGATGGCACACACGGGGCCAGACAAGGTGTGACACTAGTCAGGGAAGACCCACCACAGACATTTTGGCACAGATCGATGATCTGAGTAAAGATACCCATGTGTTGTGTTGTTTTCTAAGTAGAAATATTTTAGAACACAATGAAACAACATTGGCAAATAATAGCATAATTAGAAAACTTAAAAAACTTGTCTACTTGGCAATATTATTACATTCTCATGAACAACTTCTGAATTGCAAAGAAAGTCAAAATCCCAACTGTCTACTACAATGGTAATAAAAATAAAGTCTCTGAACATGAAACCAGATGTTTAAACTGTATGAAAAGACATGGCAGAGTCTTAAACATTTGCATTATTAAACACGAAAGAGAAAATGAATGAGTTTTTATTTAAAAATCATTAAGAAAAAGACAAAAACTAAGAAACCAATAATAAAAGATACACAATTTAATGAATTAAGAAATAATAAGTCAATAACAAGTATTCCTGATATATAAATTGAGGTCCTGATGATTTATTAAATCTAATAAAATCTAGCTTTTTAAATAGATTTAAAAAGGAAACTCAATCACGAATTAGTAAAATTAAAAAAGTAAATAATTGTATCTTGAGAAATAGAAGAAATATATTGTAAAACTGCATACAAAGTTGTACAATCTGGATGTAGTTTTTGGAAATGTAGAAATCAATTAAATTAACTCCAAAGACTACTAAAATGCTTTAGAAAAAATATCTAATAGCCATTTCTGATTGTAAGTCCCTAAATAAATGAAAGTAGATGGGTCATTTTGATAAGATGTCTACTGCCCTCATTCATGTGCACGCGCGCGTACACACACACACACACACACACACGCACACACACACACAAAACGCCCAGAAATATTAAAGCATGTCCAGGAATATCGTTATGGTCTAGCAGTTATGGGGCTGTACTAATCAAAGCAGTCAGTTTAGAATATGAAATAAGAGATGAAAACATTGGATGGGGAGAGATGCAATTATTATCTTTTGAAGATCTTATGAATATATGCCTGCAAAACACATTAGGAAAAAAATAGAAAAGAAAAATGTCACAATCTAGCAGAGTGGCTGGTGGGAGAATCAATATATTTTATGCATATTAATACAAATAATAAGTTCAAAATATAAAGAGAGAATTTTTCTTTCCCATTAGTGACATAAAAGATGGTGTGCCTCGGAATGATTTCAGGAGGTAAGGAGCACTTAAAGCGCGGCTTAAGAACATGAAAGTAGGTTTGAATAAAGCAGAACCCTTAAACGGCCTGACCTTGGATCAGAAAACTCCGTGTTATGGAGACACCAGGATGCCCTGACGCCATCTCTTCATTTCCATTTCAAATGAGTTTATGGGAAGCGTATTAGTTTGTTAGTGCATGTGCTGGGGTGTGTGCGTGTGTCTACGTGTGTGTGCATGTGTGTGTGCACGTGTGTGTCTGTGTATGCATGTGTGCACATGTCTGTGTGCATATGTGTGTGCACGTGTGTCTGCATGTGTGTGCACGTGCATGTTCGTGTGTGTGTGCATGAGCACATGTGTGTGCGTGTGTGTATGTATGTGCATGTGTGCACATGTGCATGTGTTTGACTGTGTGTGACTGTGTGTGCGTGTGTGCACATGTCTGTGTGCATATGTGTGTGCACGTGTGTCTGCATGTGTGTGCACATGCGTGTTTGTGTGTGTGTGCACGAGTGCATGTGTGTGCGTGTATGTATGTATGTGCATGTGTGTGACTGTGCGTGTGTGCACATGTCTGTGTGCATGTGTGTGCACGTGCGTGTTCGTGTGTGTGTGTGCATGAGCGCATGTGTGTATGTATGTGCATGTGTGCACATGTGCGTGTGTGTGCATGTGTGTGACTGTGCGTGTGTGCCTACGTGTGCGTGTGTGTGTAAGACAGAGTAAGAAGATCAGGGAGTGGAGAGAGGCCAGGGGCCAGCAAGAAGCGGAAAACAAACTTAGAAAATAATGCAGTAAAATTGATGTAAAAATGAGAAAGCTGGCAATTTTTAAAATAATAAACATGCAGGAGAGAAACCGGCGTACCAGATTCCAGGCCACATAAAGCTTAATTATTAACATTTGATTCTGATATCCAAAGAGACATAAAAATCAGTGAAATGACTTAAAGATTTCAGACACAGCCTCAAATAAATACTAAAATAAATACGTGATCCAGATAGTATTTTAAACAAGTGATGTGACTGTAAAAAATCCTTCTCTCGTTGTACTAAAATAGCAGTTTGGTTAAAAATTTACATCTAATAATGTATTTAAAAGAACTCAGTAAGAGCATGAGGGATTTATTCGTATCTCACTTGAGAGGGAAAGGCATTTCTAACTCCGACGTGAGTTCCAGAGGAAATAATCAAATTTGAAATAAACATTAAAAACTTTTGTACTGAAGATAGAGTTTTATAAAAACAAAGGTGACAAACTAAAGCTACAGTTTACCCATCTTTTGTATGTACATGACTACAGATGAAAATATGCTGCAGAGCAAAACGTACATCGATGCTAAAAACAGGCAAGCTGGAGAAAAACGTCAAAGATGAAGAACACGCAGTCCTCTGAAAAAGCACTATGAGTGGCACACGATGACGAGAAAGCACACTAACTTTCATTAGTAACTAAATGCACCCAAAGACATTTTCATATGCAAATATGTTAATATTTGCAAAGATTAAAGTTTGCTTATATTTAAATAAGCCAATGGGGGGAGTACAACGTGTCTGAGACACGACGACGTTGGGTTGTAATGAGAAGTGTGCACTTTCGTAGGGCTGACAGCGAAGTGTCCTTCCACGTCATGTGCACGAACTGGAATGACGGGGGACGAACATGGCCTGGTGCCCTGGTTTCCTTACGCAGAAAGCACCCACGAAGCCAAAACGGTCGCCTGTGAGCGTCGTGTCTCGGATTCCACCACGTGGAGGAGCTTTCCTTACACCGCTCTCTCCAAACCCGTGGTTGAAATTTCTCATTCTAGCAAATTCCATGAACTAACTTCCCAATGCCAGAGACGGGCCGGAATGTGAACGGGTAGCGGCGGTCCGACCGGGGCGGGTGGCCGTGTCTGACCCTCGTCCCCCGGCCTGCGAGGCTGCGGGGAGCCTCCCGGTCAGGACGCCCCGCTCGGTCCCGGGGGCCTGCTTACCCCTCGGCGCCTCCCGCCAGTGCGCTCTGCGACACGTCCTTCCCCGCCGGTTCCCGGCCCGGCCGGCCGCTCCCTGTGAGCGAGCAGAGCTCGCTGCCCCTTCCTCCCCCTTCGCCGGCACCCGCCACCCGGAACGTTCTTGCAGATGCAGGTGACATGCGTGGGTGAGGACGCTCCCGTGAGGAACTTAAGGGTTACCGGCTCCCCGGGAATACACACCTAGTCTCCCCTAAGCACTCGGTCACGTTGCTGCTATTATCCCTGTTCATACACTTGCGTAAAAGTGATTATGACAGCGCTTAGTGTCCTCTAAGAGGCTGGTTTGTGAGAGCCAGTGCTGTCCCCAAACACACACCTCCGAGCCCCATTTTCATGGAAGTCAGTGCCCACTTGGTATCTCCAGGCGCCGACGACATGCATGCGTCGTGGGGCTTCCTACTGCACCCTGTCTGGCTGCTACAGCAAGCTCCCACAAACGGGGTGGCTGCACAACCTGGGGATCTCACGGTCTCGAAGGTGAGAAACCTGATGAGAAATCTCGAATGGGTCCCACTGGGCTAAGACCCCAGTGCTGCGGGGACTGCACCCCTTCCGGAGGAAGAGGGGAGCGTGTTTCCCGGCTCTTTCTGGCTTCTGGGCTGCGTGCGTGCTCGACCCACGACCCTTCCTTTTGTCTTCCAGACCAGCTGTGTGGCGTCATCCACTCTTCTCTAAGTCCCCCCCTTCTGCTGCCTTCCGTATATTCAAAGGGCCTCGTGATTACGTGAAGACCACCCCGATACATCAGGACGGCCTTATTTCAAAGGCAGCTGATTAGAAAGCTGAATTCCATCGACAGCCTTAATTCCCTCGAGCTGTGTAAGGTGACATCTCACAGGTTCTGAAGACTAGGACGCAGACAGCATTGGGGAATCATGGTTCTCCCAAGAATACCGAATTTCCCCTTGTTTTTGATATACCACCCTGGTCAGATCCTTTCGTTTTTACCACTTCTGTCTAACATGGAATTCTCTAAGAGTAAAATTGAGGAGTGTCTCAGAGAAGCGGGATTAAGTAGATAACATTCTTAGAAACAAATGAAAGACAATGCCACATAACTTCACGTACTTGATCAGCAGAAGGGGTTTATTTGAATGAAATAGAATTGAGCAGGTAGTAAGGAAGAGCTCCAGATTGCATGGCATTCCTAATCGCGATAAAGTAGAAAAAATATATATATATATAGACAATGAGTATGGGGGTGAGAAATGTATTCACTATTACAAAGACCGGTGAGCTCATCCCCTGGTTCTGATGACTTCACCTGCAAGAATATGAAGAAACGGGGGCAGGGTACCAGCAGGAGGTGAGTTGGAATGAAGTGAGCAACTGCACGGAGCTGGAGGATACAAGAGTTGTCTCGGTGACACCGGGAAGAAACACGAGGACGTCCTGCGGTAGAAGAAAGGATACACATGAGAGGAAGAATCTGGGTGGTGCACACTTCTCTTCTAGACAAAAGGGAGAAAACCAGCAGCTCTATGCAAGACCAAAGAAAGTAGAGAAGAGAAGAGAATTTGACAAAACAATGATGACCTAGAGAATCCCATCATATGAGAGTAGCACATGTCTTCCATGCATCTAAAGGAGCTATCATAATTTAAAAGTTAAGGTCCTTTGGCATCATCACTAAAAAGTAAACTTAATAGTCACATTATTAGGTGGTTATTTTACTTATAATGAAGAGATGTGATATTATGTGAAGTAAATCTGTAACTCCTAGATTATTAATCTATTCAATTAACGTTTAATATAGAATTTAATGAAACTTCTTTATTAAAGTTCTCCCTTCATCAAACAATGAAAATAGGGAGGGAATATGTTAATGAAGACAGAATGAGAGGGATTTGCTTCCATAGCCCTAAAGCCTGCCTACGATCAGAAGCCTCCGTTAACTGTACTTGCACATCACCTTCACCTCGGACCAGGTTGTAGAGCCCTCTGTGGAAATCGCTTATTGCAACAATTATATGCCACCTCATAGGCATAGTCTGCAGGCTACAAAATTGGAATCTTATTGACTTGGGTTTTTTCCACTGGGAAAAACAGGCAATTAAAATAGAATTGTAAGTGTGTGCATGCCGGAGCGCACACGTGTGTGTGTGTGTGTGTGTGTGTGTGTGTGTGTGCCCGTTAGCCAAAGCTCTTGCACCAGAAGGATCACAACCAGACATGAAATGGTGAAGGGACACCCCTTGTCTCTGTGAGTTGTCGGCAGGGTCCATGAATCTACCTCTAGCTGCCCTTGCTTTTGGCCACTGGGTCTCATGTTATCCTTACTGTTCACAACACCGTCTGATTCCTCAGTCGCTCTTTTGAGTGGGCAAAATAACAGTCACCTCCTCTCCCCACAAGAGAAAGGACTTTCATTCTGACACCTGTTTATTGCTACATTAATTTCTTAGGAGTTTCCCCGTACACCGATCATTAGTGAGTACTCATTGCGGTGAGCATCTTACTTCTATTTGAAAGATTCGTATCTCTGGTCACCAAACGCGTTCAAGTTTGACCTTGCAACACAAGTGCCTACTGATACAAACTTGCTCCACATGCCCCTGGTCCAGCCTTCTCTGCCCCACTCCCCTTTCCTACTCTCCTCTTCCCATCAAAGGGTCTGGTCCTCTGTTTGCATCAATGCGAACGGTAGAATCAGAGGATAAAAACACTAGGATGAGAAGAGACATTGCAAAGCTTCCACATTCTACCTTGGACACTGGTTTTATTGTGGAGTAAAAATTCCCTCAGTTGGTACTGGTTGTCAAGCGAACTAACTGATAAGGATAGTGAGGCTTCATTTGTACCCGAAGGGAAAGCTCCAAGATTGATTAATGATGTCTGGTTCCGTCGTGGGATTCAGGGTGACACCACTTGTACTGGCAATGGCACACGGCGATCCAGCCCACTCTCCTTATCAGCGGAATGGTCTAAAGTTCTTAAAGTTTAAATCAATGGCCTTCTAACAGCTGGCGGATGTCCCTGCTGGAGAGGGAAACCAGATCTTCTGAGCACTAGGAACCAAAGGAAACCTGATTCCAAGAGTCACATTATCTCGACTTCTCCCTTGTTCTAGGGAATCATAGTCAGGACTCCTTCAAACTTTCCCTGCTTTACTCCTGTCCGCTCCAGGACCTAAGTACAGTTTTTTGCTTTTCCTGCAAACACTACGTCAGGCCCCGGTAACTGCTTTTTTGTGGGACCTCTCACTTTTTACTGCTCCGATCAGTCCTGTTCTCTGAACGGGATAAATCCCCCTAATGCGCATACACCATGATACTAGTCTCTAGCTTGAAAAACACTATAAACATGTCCAAAATAAAATTCATTCCTCTAACTACCTTTTAAGTCTTCCATGACCTCGAACTACCACTTTGGAAAATGCATCTCCTCTTACAACTCAATGTGCAACAAACGGACCCGCTTTGGGGCTTTTGTCATAAAATGCCTGAAGGTGGCATTTTCATTTCTTCCTAACAAAAACCCTTCACCTGTTTTCTCGCCCCACTGTTGCTAACGGCTGCTCAACCTCTTTCTAGCACCTCAGTCCACCTCACCACACAAACATCCACCCACGTGGATTCACTGTTTACTTTTACCCAACGAGAATCTCCTCAGTGCTGCAGGGGTCAGCGGGCGTAACGAGGTGATCAAAGCATTCCGTGAGAGCCTTCACGTGCGAGGGCCCACAAAGCCTGTTGTCTCAGGTCTACACCGCACACAGTGAGAAACCCAGTAAGTATTTCTCTGATAATGACACTGATAGAAAAAGATTGTAGTTACTCGGTTCGGCCATAATTTTATTAGTTTGAAGTATATCTACATACTATTTTTCTCCTAAAATAGACTCTTTAGAATCCCGAGACAATTCTTTTCATTACTTTTCTGAAATTGATCAATTTCATCCCTGGCTTGTTTGACAGTCAACAAGGAAATTGAATTGCTTTTGAACAAGTAAATGGGCTCCCTCTCATTTTCTTACTTGAAAGAAAATACTTATTTGCAGCACAAATAAACACCACACATGTCCATTTCCACAATACCAAAATTCTGTGCAGAACTCACTCAACTAGAAACTATATTGAGGCAAGAAGCTATACACAAGTCTAGAAAATGCAGTAGGTTAAAAAATAAACCTGACATTGTCTGTCCCTATTTATTCCTTTCGTAAGGAACAGCTGTGGCACCAAAAGCTTCAGTTATTTTAGGCTCCTCCTCACCACGTGCCTGGGTTGGGTGAGGTTGCATGGGGGAGGGGAGATGAGGGGAAAATCTAAACTAGACAGGCTAGGATTGTTTTCCTGTCATGGTGTTTGATATTATTTTTATTTTTATTATGGTTAAGAGAAAAATCAGAGAATACCATTAGTTAATCATGGTTAAATTCTGGATACGAGTAAGCCCACAGAACCCTGTAGTTGATCTCTTTCCCCTGAAGATCATGCACTGCGTCACACTCAGCTTTCAGGAAGATGTTTTCACATTCTCTCTCATGGGCCATATCACGGAGCCTACACTGCAACCTTCTACCGTGGGGTCAGCTCAGAGTGCCGCCTCCTGAACAGACCACCCTCCCAAAGTGACTCTTCGTCGCGTAGTCTGCCCAGGGTCAGGTTGTTCTCTGTGCCTAGCAGGTGTTTACCAAATAGTTAAGAAAGAGATTGCACCCATTGCAGATGGCATACTTCCTAACGTCTTCCATGAGGCCAGCAGTACCCTAGTAATAAACCAAACACATTATAAGAACTACTGCCCAATATCTCTCATGAACATACATGCAAAATCCTCAACAAAATATTAATAAATCAAACCCAACAATGTATAGAAAGAATGAAGCATCACAACCAAGTGGGATTTATCTCTAATATGCAAGATTTTTTTCAACTTAAAAAATCAATGTAATTAAGCCAAAGGAAGTAAATGGTATACAGATTGAGAAGAAGTAAATAAAACTCTTCGTTTGCAGATAACATTATTGTCTACGTAAAATATCTGAAAGAACCTAGGAAATATTCTGCAATTAATAAATAGTGATGGCAGTGTAGCAGAATATAAAAAAAGCCAATTACTTTGTCATATATCATCAATAAACAGATGGAATTTGAAATTTAAAAAACAATACTATTTCTATTAGCTCCCACAAAAATGAAATACTTGAGTATAAATCTAACAAAATGTGCCCAAGATCTACATGAGTTAAAAAAAAAAAACCTAATGAATTAAATTTTAAAAAAATAAATAAATGGAGAGAGATTTTATGTTTATGGAAAGGAAGACTCAAGATGGTTAAGGTGTTGGTTCTTCCCAGTTTAATCTATAGATTCAGTAGAATCCCAATAAAAATCCCAAGTTATTTTATTAATATTAAAAAACATATTCTAAGGCTCATATAGAGAGCCAAAGACCCAGAATAGACAACACAGTATTGAAGAACTGACATTGCCTGACTTCAAGACTCATTGTAAGGCTATTAATTAAGACAGCGTGGTATTGGCAAAAAATAGATAAACAGATCAAGGCAATAGCATATAGAGTCCAGGAATAGACACACCTAAATATAGGCAACTGCTCTTTGACAGAGCATCAAAGGCAACATAATGGAGCAAAGATAGTCTTTTGAACAAATGGTGTTGGAACAACTAGGCATACACAGGCAAAAAAAAAAAATACATAAAAATAGAAAGAAAGAAATCTAGGCCCAGACCTTACATCTTTTGCAAAACTTAACTCAAAGTTGATTATAGATCTAAATGTAAAGCACAAAGGATAAAACCCCCAGAAGATAACATATTATTGAAGATCACCTAGATCAGCAGGTGCCAACTTCTTTGGCACCAGGAACTGGTTTCCTGGAAGACAATCTTTCCATGGACCCGGGATGGGTGTGGGTGAGAGTGGGGGTGGGGGATGGTTTCGGGATGATTCAAGCCCATCACATTTATTGTGCACTTTATTTCTATTACTATCACATTGTAATATATAATGAAATAGTTATACAACTCACGTGCCACTGTAAACCTTGCCACCAGATGCACAAAATTGTTACTTGCCACTCACTGATAGGGTTTCAACATGAATCTGCAAGCAATTGAGTTATACTGGTCTCTGTGCAGTCAAGCCTCTCGGCTTGGACATCCGTATTTGCAGCCGCTCCCCAGCGCTGGCATCACCGCCTCAGCCCCACCTCAGATCCTCAGGCACTAGATTCTCATAAGGAGTTGCAGCCTAGGTCTCCCGTGCATGTACAGTTCACACTAGGGTTCGAGCTCCTATGAGAATCTAATGCCACCACTGATGTGACAGGAGACGGAGCTCAGGAGGTGATGTGAGCGATGGGGAGCAGCTACAAATACAGATGAAGCTCCACTTGCTGGCCTGCCACTCACCTTCTGCTGTGTGGCCCAGTTCCTAACAGGCCACGGACCAGTATCAGTCTGTGGCCCAGGGCTTGGAGACCATCGATCTAGATGACCTTGTGCATACCGATGATTTTTTTAGGTACAATGCAAAAGACAGGACCATAATTGTTAAGTTGAACTTCATTAAAATTAAAAATTTTACCCTGTGAAAGATGATGTCAGAGAACAAGATGACAAAAGAAAAAACACTGAAAGAAAATATTCACAAAAGACATATCTGATAAAGGACTGTTATTCAAAATATACAAAGAACTCTTAAAACTCAACAGTAAGAAAATGTACAAGCCAATTTAAAAAATGGTCAAAATACCTAAACAACCACTCACTAAAAAAGATATACAACTGAAGAATAAGCATATGAAAGGGTGCTTTACATTATGTGTTGTTAGGGAAATGCAAGTTAAAGTGAGATACTGCTACCTGCCTATTAGGATGGCAAAACTTCAGAACCCTGACAACGCTGAATGTCGGCAAGGGTGTGGAGGAAAAAGGATTCTAGTTGCTGGTGGGATTGGAAAATGGTACAGACATGTGCGAAGACTGATAATTTCACTCAAACTAAATATGCTTTTATCCATATTTACACTCCTTGGTATTTACCCAAATGATTTGAAAACTTATGCACATGGGTATTAATAGTGGCTTTCTCCATAGTTTCTAAAACCTAGAAGCAACCAAGATTCCTTCAGTAGGTGAAGAGATAAATGAACGTGGTTCATCCACGATGAAGTGTTATTCGGTGTTAAATAAGTAAGTTAGCTATCAGGCCATGAAAAGACGTGGAGGAAACTTAAATGCACGCTGCTGCGTGAGAGGGGCCATCTGAACTACGACCCCACCCAGGTAACATATGGAAAGGGCAGAATGAGAGAGGGGGCAGGGATGAGGGGACAGCGCCCAGAGGACTCACAAGGCAGTGAAATGACTCTGAGTGACACTGTGATGGTGCATGCATGTCGTACAGGCGACAAACCACAGAACGTACCACACCCAGAGGAACCTCCTTGGAAGCCAAACCTTCGCGTGGCCACTGTGTCAACGTAGCGTGTTCAGATGCTCCCTGTGCGTCCTGGGGTGAGAGACGGGGACAGTGGGGAGGCTGTGAGGGTGAAGAAGTGGGTTATGTGGGAGCTGTGTGCAGTTTCTGCTCAATTTTGCTAGGAACCTAAAATTGCTCTGGAAAAGAAGGTCTATTTAAAAGAAAAAAACCTACTAACTTAATTTTTAAACTGTTGAATTATAATTCATAACATGAATATTCTATAATTACTAAAGCTATTCTATTGATGGACATGTACATATTTGCAATTTTTCTTTCTCAAAAATAACACTCTAAGAAAAAAAATATCACTTCTCACAATTGTTCTAATATTAAAGATACATTCTTAGCAGGAGACATTATCCAAAAGACCCAGAAATACTGAAATTTGATACTGATTGACAAATGTTCTCTACAACCCGGTGCCAAGATCTAATCCCACCAACAGCGTATGACAGTTGTCTTTTTCCTGAAACTCCATTAATACTGAGCACTGTTATTTTTAATCTTCACCACACGAGTGGAAAACAGACTCCATCCTAAAATATTGGCATATTTGCTATTGTGTAACTTAGAAATTCTTCATATATTTATGGGCTATTTGTTCTTCTCTGCTAGTTTATGTATTTGTCACGTTTTTATTGAGTGATTTCCCTTTTATTATTAAACAAGAATAAATGATTGAACTAAGTACACAAATTAAAATGTTAAAGCCTAATAAGATGAACCTTCATGAGAGGGACAGAAGTAATAATAAACAAATCATTTATAATTTATAATAAATATTTAGAAAATTAAAAAGAACCTTTATGGATATGGATACAAATACCCACCCATAAATGCTCGTTTTTTTAAAAAGTCATTAAAATAAAACTTTTGAAAACCTCATAAAAATAGACTAAACAATTATAAAAATTATAAAATACTTTTAGACATAATCATAGACATATGAAAAATTAAATATAAGAACACACTAAATATCATTCCAAGCTAACGCATTTGAAAATGAGGATGAAATGCCTTCTTTTTAGGAATTTATTAAATTCCTAGAACTGATTGGAGAACAGACTAACAACAGAGAAAGGAAGTTTTAAAATTTATTTAACGTTACCCAAAGCAGTGTTTCACAGACATTTATTCCCAGGGTAATTTTTTTTAAACAAGTGAAAAATACAAATGTGTAGTAGTTTAAAATGTCATTTCTGAAATAGATAATGAATGATGGGAAACACATTTGAATTTTTAAAAAAGATTATTGCTGAAGTTATGAATCTTGCTTGAGAACTTTAAGTCAATGCTCTGCTGGTCCTTAGTGATAAGAGTTTCCATTAGTTTATTTATTTACTACACTGTTAGAATAAATAAATAGGACCTATTAAAAACTATAGGAGATGTTGGATTCATGCTCTGCATGTCTCTAGAATGTTATTTCATTAAGACTCACATACTTTATTTGCAAAAATATATTTTTGGTGAAGATTAGTTGCAAATAAGGTCCTCAGCCCAGAGAGTTTTATGGATGAAGTCTATCAAACTTCAAGAATGGTAATAGCAAATGCAATATTAAGTTCTAGAACATGGAAACATGCCAACTTCTCCGTTAATAACATGCAGCTAGCATAATCCTAAAATGAAATTAGATTTTAAAATATAGCCCAACAGAAATGTGAAGACCAATATCTCTTCTAGAATATTTATATAAATAAATTTTAATTAAAAACCATTGCAACTCAAATTTATATTGCACACTATGAGTAATAGTATTTTGAAAGAAGATAACAGTTGTTTGACATAAAATCTACTAATATAACCTTTATCTTAAAATTTTTAAAGGAATCCTTTTGTTGGTTTTAAAAATGGACATTTGGTAACATTTGATATTTTTTTTTAATTCATTTTTATTGTTAGACTTATTGGGGTGACATCTGTTAGCAAGGATTACATAGGTTTCAGGCTTACAGATCTACAGTGCAATGTCAACTTGATATATAATAAGTTCACCACCTAATGTGACTTCTCTTTCCATCACCTTATATTTAGCTTCCCCCCTCCTCTCCCACCCCCTCCCCTTTCTCCCCTCCCTAACCCACTCGTCCCCAAATAAACATTAAACTATTGATTGTGTCCATGGGTTATTTGTTTGTTCATTTCTTTTTTTCTTTGCTTTCAGTTTTATATTCCAGATATGAGTGAAATCATGCAGTTCTTTGTTTTTTCTGTCTGGCTTATTTCACTTAGCATGATGATCTCCAAGTCCATCCATTTTGTCGCAAATGGCAATATTTCATCTTTTCTTATAGCTGAGTAATATTCCATTGTGTATGTGTACCACAGCTTCTTTATCCAGTCATCTGTCGCAGGGCACTTTGGTTGTTTCCATGTTTTGGCTACTGTGAACAGCGCTGTGATGCACATTGGGGTACATAAGTCTTTGCGGACAAAGGTTTTCAAGTTCTTTGGGTAGATCTCCAGAAGGGGGACTGCTGGGTCAAATGGTAGCTCCATTCCCAATTTTCTGAGGAACCTCCACACTGCCTTCCACAGTGGTTGTACCAGTTTGCACTCCCACCAGCAGTGTGTGAGGGTCCTTTCCCCCGACATCCTCCCCAGCACTTGTTATTCCTTGTCTTGTTGATAATAGCCATTCTCACAGGTGTGAGGTGGGATCTCATTGTGGTTTTGATTTGCATTTCCCTGATAGCTAATGAGGATCACAACAAAAAGAATGAAATACCTGGGAATTAACTTAACAAAGAACGTGACAGACTTATACACAGAGAACTATAAGACACTTTTGAAAGAAATTGAAACAGACTTTAAGAGGTGGAAAAATATCCCCTGTTCATGGATAGGAAGACTTAACATTGTTAAAATGGCCATTCTGCCCAAAGCAATCTACAGATTTAATG